>JASDQU010948736.1:7479-32662 GCA_032191745.1 Picea mariana
TATTAAAATGAATTTTCCAACAAGATTTTATTTGTGAAAAAGACTAGACTAAGAACTTGTAATTGATACTTGTGAGTTAGGATTTTATTTTTGATGGATATAAACCTAGGGTGACATTACCATATATTTTTCTTTAGACAAGAAGAATCTAAAAATGCTCAAGTAAGATCATTTAATATATTTTCCTCAACAAAAACCTCGTTAAAAAATAAAACAAAGGTTACATGCATAATTCTTCTCTCGTTTCAAGATCATTAAAAAATAAAACAACCCGTATCGAGCATAGTTCATGTTCCTATGTCAAGCTCATTAAAAATGAAATATTTTCCCCCCTCTTTGATTGAGTCAAGTACTTCATTATGTATAGTATTTGAAGCTTTTTTTCATCCCCTTGTGCCGTTGGACGAAACAAAGATTGGGGGGAAATGCTTACAACCTATGGACTTCATGATGAAGTTAAGCCTCTAGCTTCTTAAGTTGGGGGAAAAGTACCAATCCATGAATAATGTGCTAGGGAGTCAAAGCATAGTTTTGGCTAGCTTTAATCTTGTGTAAAAATAAAATATATTTCAAGCATAGTTTTATTTTGTTTTAAGCTTACGTAAAAATGAAAACAATCCCTAGCTTAGTCTTTGTTCTTTCTCATGCTCATAAATACATGAGAATGTGATCGAGTAAAATTTTATCAATTTTTCAGACTCGTAAAGGTTATATGAAAAGGGAACCCCCTGAAGTTCCCTTTAAGCTCTTTTCAGACTCTCCAAACATGAAAATATTTTCGAGCGATCTTGTTCTTTTAAATCTCATTAAAGTATTTGAAGAAAACGTTTGTTGAGAGGTCAATTATCTCTTTTTCAGTCTCATCAGACTACTTTACGAAAAATGACATTTTGGAGTTTTATTTAAGTGTTTTTCAGTCTCTCTAAACATGAAAAACTATTGAGTTTACAGTCTTTGGACTCGTAAAACAAACATCGAAAGGACCATATCATTAAAGATACTCTAAGAGACTCATGCGAAGGATGATATTACATTTCAATCATATGTTATCTTCCTCAATCTTGTGTAAAAGTAAATAGGTACTCGCCAGAAATGGTAGGGAAAAATTGGGAAAGAAATGTGTTTAAACCTGTATTCTATGGAAGAGTCGTTTTTTGAACATGACACCCTTTCACTCGCTTTGTGTCTAGGTTGGAAAATCCACTTGTCTCCTCATCATAATCCTTTATAAGATTACAAATTGGTCTATGATCCCTATTGTTGAGTCAGTGTTTCCAAGACAGTTTTCATGTCATCAATATGTTCAAAGAGAATTTCAACACGAAAATCCTTCTATTGCATCGACAATTTCTACAAGTCCTTAAGCCTTCTGTTGCGTTGACCATCCCTGAGTCAGTTCTAAATGACTTTATATTCTGATCTACTTCAAATATGTTACATGTTTTGTGTCATTGATGGGGGATACATTAAGGCCCTCCTATGACGAGTCTTTTTTTGTCAACTCCAACTCATTATCTAGGAATTAGACTTAGAAACTAATTGGTACCTTGGAGCCTGCATGCCTCAATGGAAGGTTTCCTCTCTTTTGATAGTGGGTTTTCATTATTGACCCTTGATTGAGAGATTTCGTCAAGTGTTCGACTTCATCTCACAAATTCGCACCCATTGGATTGTACTAGTGTACCTTAAGAGTCATTGACATTAATGGTGATTTCCCTCGCACTTGTTAACGATATACACTAATGACCGATAATCAAGTGGTTTCTACCATGTTCGACTTCAGCACATGTATTCGCATGGTTAGATTTTTACTATGGAATGGTGGAGATGAATACCCTGGATCTTTTCTGACAGATTTAGGTTGCGTTGGAGTATATTCATATTGTATTGTTGCATAGATCCACAATGTATGTCTCATGGCTATATTCAAATTTGAGTCTTTAACACATAGATCCACAGTGTATTTTTTATGGCTATGTTAAGGTTTGTGTCATAATGGCATGGATCCACAATGTATGTTTGGTGGCCATGACCTATCTTACTTGACATGGATCTTTTCATGTCGGCATTTATGCTTAGGGTCATTTGTATTTTGAGTATGGGAATGCCTATAACCTCAATGATGATATATTATTATACTGTACTTCCTTGTTTGTTGGTAGGTTTCCAACCGACATGTTCCTTATTCCCAACACACACTCGACAAATTATTTTAGCTATCACTCTGTTCTAACTTCATACTTTGGGGGGCTCACTTTTACACATTATTTTTGTCACCCCTATGACCGTTAATGATGTACACCTATCCTTTGTCTTTAGAAGGATCAATGGCCTAAATCCATGAAGAAGAATGGAGACACATTTTCCTAGAGAGATGAAATGATCTTTTCCTTTGTGCAAAATCCTATAAAGAAGGATCACTGCACCTTTATTAGTGTTAAGGGTGAAATGATCTAGGATCGTCACAAGCTGCACCATAGTGACCTGCGATGTTGTTGCAGTTTGCTCATTGTTAAGGGTGTGATGATTGTCTGTATGAAGAAAAAGAGAATCTTCTCGATGCTTCTAGAATAGAATCTTTAAGGGTGAGTTGGCATCCAATCAGTTTCGATATGAGTTTCATCCCTAATATCATGGGATCATCCTAACCTTCTCACCCTATCCTTTTTAGATTATAAAAGGAGGGGAGTTCTCATGGGGAAAGTTAGTTTTTGGAGTAGCTTTTGGTGTGAGCTTTTGGAATGGTTAGAGAATTTTTGGAACTTCAGCATTAGTTACAGAGATTCAACTAATGAGATATTATTCTAGCCAAGAGTTTGTGACTATGTTGGTTATGATCTTTTCTTTGTCAAGATATATTATGAGTGAATTTCAAATCTACACTCTCAAAATCCGTGGAGCAGAAGTGTGTGGGAAGCAAGGAACCATTGGAAGGGACCTTACAAGATCAAGGCATCAATTGTATTCTTCTTTTCATATTTCTAATACAACAGTATATTTCTTTCCCATAAAATTGTCCTTATTTTATTGTATGACTCCTTGATCACATACATAGGTTTTGTTGAGTATACATTATTTCTTTCACTTCGTTGGCTTATGTATTTTTACAAGTTCAACATCCCATAAGACTTGGAACATAGTGAGGATGACACTAGTGAGGAAAAATGACATTTAAAAGGTATGTCATTTACCTCTTGCAAGTTAGTATGCTTGATAATTAAAACTTAGTGTTAGCGATTAAGCTTGTCATGTTCTCGTGGATGGTAATTTTGTCCTAGGTATGTGATTTTGCTTGTCTTTTCCTCCATTTTGTGCAGACCCGATCATAGATTTATCCTCTCGACTTATATTTTCCTTTGTTTTTTTCTTTCATCCTTTGGTCGAATGGTTTTCCTTGTCGAAGTTTTCCTGAGAGATATTAGCCTCGAGCTTTTTTGTTCCCCTATGACTGATTACTTCTCTTTTTGCCTCTATTACCGAGTCTTTGTTTTTTCCCAAGTCCTAATCGTGTCGTCCAAGTCTTCATTATTGTAGTTGTAGCATTGAGAGCGGTCTTATATAGAATAAAGCAAGCACAGGAATCAAGATTTCAAATGTTGAGATATTATGCATCAAGGATTGCGAAATCCCGACTCGTGAAGGGGAAGATCTAGGTCATTCGTTTATGAGAAGTAGAGGGCCATTGATTTGACTTCGATGATTTTAGGAATTGGGAGTTTAGGGTTCTTGTCACTAAGTGCACCCATAGCTCGAATCCACGAAATGAGAAATCCTAATTTTGTGATTTTCATGAATCATAGGTTTCCCAGGAGCAACATCTCTTTCTCCCGAAACACGAAATCATGAAAGTTCCCAAAAATTGGTCCCATGGTCCTAGCACTCGGTCACAAAGGAAGAAGGTTTGGGAAAAGGGGCTAGTTCTCGTCGCATAGTCGACATTTCATATTTTCAAGGGAACGATTGTGGCCATCCATTTTGAAGCGAGTCTGACCACCAATCTCAGCGACCATTTCGCAATTTTGGGCATCACGATATTGAAGCCAAGATGGGGTGAAAATTCCTGAAATGGGAAACACCGAAACATCATATTGGAAAATCATGAGGTCATGGCCCACAATCACATGGGTTGGTTGAAAAGAGCCACACAAAAGGGGTTGAGAGTGTTTGTATTAAGAGCAGAGGAAGGCAACATGGTTTCAAGGTGCCAAGTTTAACTCAGCAAGTTAGGAGTGTTGCCTAAGAGAATTCATGGATGTCTGGGCTTGTCCCGATCCTAATAAGGGAAGTTAATGAAGACAAAGAAGGTGGTTGAAACCTTATTTCAACCATAAATAGGAAGCATGGAAGCACTAGTCATGGAGGAGGGATGTCATCCCAAGGTCACCCTTTCATGAAATTTTCTTGCAAAACCCATATTGTCTTAGATTTGCATCTGACAATGGAAATCTTGTGCAGTATGACAGAAGGAGAAGAAATGAAAATATTTGAATGCAGAGGTCCAATTGCATCCCTGGGAGACATTAGCAGTTCAAAGTATAGATATAATCATGTTTTATATTTTGTAAGTTTCGATGGTTGAGCTAAGCTCCCAATTTGTAAAGTTTTAGCAAAGCCTCTGGTTCTCTGGTTATGATATGTATTTAAGACTTCTTGTTTAATGAAAGTTGGTTTCCTTTCATCTTTATGTAAATTATACATTAAAACACTTGGGCATGGAGGATCTAGTCAAGGGTAGTTGTTTTTTTGTGATAAAGGTTTGATCACGGTGATGTTATAACCAGCTTTAACTAGTTTCTTGTGTTCTCTTTTTCATCTGATGTTGAGAGCTCAGGCATGGATGATCTAGTCAGGTCACTGTGACTATATTGTAATGTATGTTTGATTGCAGTACCACCATAGCAGTTTCATCTTCTTGAAATTCTGAATTCAAGAGGATATTGTATTTGAAGCTTTTCCTCCCTAGGCTGCTAGAAGATCAGATGTCCACAGCAGACCATTTCATTCTCCTAAAATTATTCCCCCTAATCACCACCATACTGCAATTTACTAACTGAAGTTAGATCAAGACCTCACTTGCCTATGTGTGCCAAACTAGTTTTCTGAGTTAGAATGATATAATATTGATACTGTGTCCATTAGACCACCCTTAAATTTATTCATTGTGACATACAGTCTAATGGGTATTGGGCATACCTTTGTCGTAATCCAGAGGGGACTTCTAGTGCTAACATTTCTGACGCTATTTTCGGGGATGAAATTGAAGATTTTCCCTGGGATTGAACAACAAAGATTAATAGTTTTGAAGGTGCATCAGAACTTAGTACATTAAATATTGCACCTGTGTACCTGGAGACTCCACTATGGTGTCTCCATTGAGGTGGATCCACCGATGAATCCATTGTTTCAGTTCTGTCTTTTAGAAGAAAACACACAAGGTCTACTCCACAATTGCCTTTAGCAACACCTGAATTTGACCCAGAGAAAATTGTCAGAAAGGGAAATGCCCTCCGAGAAGGTACTTCTACTGTTGAACCAAGTATTTCTGATAATTTCCACTGTCCTTTATAAACTCTGATTTATGCTTCTCATTTCCCTATTATACCTTCTATTGGAGTTTCCCAAACTTTAAATTTTGGGAGTGTTCCTATTGAGTTTTCCCCTCCTGGTCTGGGATTGGAGGGAGAAACCCTTGTCACTCCTTTCTCTCTTGAAATTGCACCGTGGTTTAGACCCAACGTGTCTGAATATTTTCCCACCCTAGGCTTTACCACTCCTTATCCTGTTGTTGGTTCTATAGACGGAGAAACCTCTTTTCCTTCAGGCCCTTTGGATTTTTCTTTGAATCCTCTACTTCTTTCCTTTCCTCCTAGAGGCTCAGTCCCAATCTCCCTAGTTCGAACCCCTTCTCCTCCTAGTTCACCTCCATCTCATATTCCTATGGCAGGTGCTAATCCCCCTGGAAACATAATGAATTCCATAGTGGCTGCAAGATATGCCACTCTAGTCCTACCTCAGCCCATGAATGCTCTCCCTATTGGGGATTACCTAAAATCTATGCCTAAGTTCATTGGAGAAGAAGACATAATTTCTTAAGAGCACCTTGTTGCCTTCTACAGTTATGTAGAAAATCTAAATATTGAAAATGAATACATCTGGATGAGAGTCTTTGTCCAGAGCCTTGATGGTGAGGTTAGGAAGTGGTTTAGGGGATTAACCCATGGATCTATTGCTGGTATTGAATACTTAGATGATGTTTTCTTGAGGTAGTGGGGGGACAACAAATATTTTATGTATTATATCATAGAGTTTGGTTCCCTAAAAAGAAAAGAGGGATAATTTGTTTCTAATTTCTCCAAAATATTTAGTAAGATGTACAATAAGATCCCTACTGAGATAAAGCCTACAAAAGCCTCTGCCAAAATCACTTATGCTAGTTCTTTTGACCCCATATTCTGCCTCCTTCTCAGGGAATGAAGAGCTACTTCCCTGGCTCATATGCAATATGCAACCTTGGAAGTAGAATCCAATGTATTGGTAGTTGATAGACTTAGGAGAAAATCCGATAGAGATAGAGGAAGAGGAATATCTGAGGCCTCAACCTCTGGTTCTTCTGCATCCTACCCTCAAGTAGATGAATTAGCCAAGATGGTGAAGTCTTTGTCTGCAGAAATGGAGAAGATGAAATTCGAAGCGAAGCAAGGTTATAAGAATTTCCCAAATACTGACAACAGAGGTAGCTTCAGGAGGCTGAATAATAATTCTCCTCATATTATTCCAAAGGAGAAGAGGGACAGAGATAGAATCGATAAAAAAATCCAAAATCCCCTTCAAAATAACCTTGTTATTGATGATGAAAGGGAAGAAGAGGAGCTTGACCCTAAAATTCACTATATTGGAGACACCTCCCCTTTTCCCCATTTGACTCAATCTGCATACGAGGAATTCCTCCTGAAAATTCAAATAAATGAGCTAAGAAAGAGAGAAAAGGCCAATACCAATCCCAACAAATACAACCTCTGGTCCAAGGGGAAAATAGAATATTCTGACATCCCTGCTCAGCCTCCTAGAGCAGAGAAGCCTACTAAGCATGCAATGAATACAATTAAGGAAAATAAATCTCAAAATCCCTCACCAATAGCCAAATACATTGTCCCAGAGGTGAGAGAAATTATGAAACCCCCTTCCTCCTTTAGCTTTGGGCATGAAATTCAAAATATCAGAATCCCTGCCCCCCTGACAAAGCTAGTCAATCATGGAGAATTCAAAAGGTCCCTCTCTAAGCTGTTGCAGCTTGAACCACCCTGTCATTCCACAGATTCATTAAACCTTCAAGAGGAAAATCCTGCAGTCATCTTAGGTCCTATGGTATAAGACATAGATGATTCATCCCCTCCCTTATGCACATCCTTGAACATGCATGACAAGGTGTTGCACAACTGTCTGATGGATTCGGGGGCTTCCCATAAACTCATGTCTGAAACTGTCATGGAAGAATTAAGACTGGAAGTCACAAAGGATTATCATGATTTGTATGCTTTTGACTCAAGGAGAGTGCAATGTCTTGGGGTAATCAAAGATTTAGTGGTAACCTTGTTTCAGCTGCCCATGAAAAGTGTGGTAATGGATATTGTGGTGGCTGATGTTCCTCCCAAGTTTGGCATGTTGTTGTCAAGATCTTGGATAAAAATACTTGGGGGAACCTTGCATATGGACCTCATATATGATACCATTCCATTCTTTGGAGTGGAGCATATGATACTATACAAAGAAGCTCAATTGGCCTACATTATCAGTGATGAAGCTGATCCTACCAATCATCCTATATTTGCCTTTGATACTGATTTGGGTTCCATTCTATTGCAGCTCACTGATGCTCTTGAGACCCCTCTTAAAATAAGAAAGCCTATTGCTCTCTGTGAATATTCTCCTCCAATTACCTCTGTTTGGAAAATTTTCTTTGATGGAGCTTCTTCTAAATAAGGTGTTGGTGTTGGGGTAGTTTTTATTTCCCCTGCTCATGAAACCACATCTCTGTCATACAAGTTAGAATTTGAAGATACCAATAATGTGGCAGAGTATGAAGCTCTTGTTTTGGGATTAAAGGATGCAAAGGACACGGGGATTGAAGAGATATATGTGTTTGGAGATGTTGAGTTGATTATCCAACAGATCAGAAACATTTATCTAGCCAAACACCCTCATCTTAGGAGTTATAGAAATGAAGCATGGGACCTCATTGACAGTTTTTTCCTAGCTTTCAACATATCATTTATTCCAAGAGGAGAAAACATTGTGGTTGATTCTCTGGATGTTTCAACAAGAAATTTTAGAGTTCCTATGCCACCTAAACTCAGGTACGATGTAGAAGTGAGATATAGACCCTCTATACCTAACAATGTTAAGCATTGAAAAGTGTTTGAATATGATCTTGAAATCAAAATATTCATGGAGAATGTTGACGATTTTTCAAAATTACATATTGATCAAGATCTTGATCCCAAAATAAATACTCATATTGGTGCATTTATGAACAAAATTGTTGACCATCATATTGTTCATATGCCCAACAATCACATTCCAAAAGGACTGGTTCCTTTGGAAATATTATTTGACAAAAATGATGTGGCAACGAAGGGTAAAATCTCAAATGGTGATGCCAGTGCAGCTGAGTGCAACATTGGCACTGAGAAGGAGCCAAAGTTTGTCAAATTGTCAAGTATATTGAAAAGAAAGTAGAGGGTCGAGTATGTTGAGTTGTTAAAGGAATTTTCTGATGTTTTTACTTGGACCTATGAATACCTTGAAACATATGAAACAACTCTCATTGAGAATAAGATTCCACTGAAAGAGGATGCCAAACCATTTAGGAAGAAATTAAGAAATATAAACCATACGATGTTTCCTATCATGGAAAGAGAGGTAAAGAAGCTATTGGATGCCCAAATCATCGTACCCTTGAGATATTCAGAGTGGGTGGCCAACCTGGTCCCGGTAAGGAATAAGAGTGGGGAAATAAGACTTTGTGTCGATTTTAGAAACCTGAACAGGAGCTCAAAGAAAGACAACTACCCCTTGCCAAAAATGGAACACATATTACAAAGGGTAACTGTTACACATCAAAATTAGTCACTTCAATAGTGTCACAAGTGTTGTCATTACCAATGTTGTAAGTATCACATCTTGTCCGCAAGTGTCGCATCTTGAACGCAAGTGTTTCAAGTGTCACAAACATCATACTACATCTTGCCTATGTCATGCCTCTAACGACATCATAAATACAATTAAGACACCTCAAAGGCTAGTTTGGAAGAAGAGAAATCACTTGACAGGGTGTACAAACCTTTTTCCACTGAAAGAAACACTAAAAATTGGATTTTGGAGAGGAGCACTCCCCTACCCATTGTTAGGGAATGTTGGTGCTCCTTGAGCCTCTTTGGGGGAGTGTTTGAGCACCCTGTGCAACCTTTTGGGGGAGTGCTACCCTAAATATGTGCACTCGTCGAGGCCTCATCATGAGGATGGATAGAACTGCCCCCAGAAGATGGGGGTTTGAGAAACCATGGATTGTCGTTGTGGAAAAGGATAAGTAAGCACAGGGGGTTGTGAATTTCCCTAGAAAAGTTTGGCTACTTCATTGCAATGTGGACAGTCTCAAGTGTAGTGATTGTCACCACAAATGATACACAGGAATTTGAGTTTTCGTTGTGGTTTCTTTTCGGTAGCAGGTGTTTGAGATTGATTTTTTGGTTGTTCATTGTTATTAGTATTTTTTGATTTATTTTTTGTCTTCCTCTTACCTCTGGATTGTTGTGAAGGGGCGAACTGAAATGCATTCACCTTAAAGATCTGATTTTGGGGGGAGGTAGAGGAGAGTGTGGTCGACTAGGAAGTGTATTGAGTTTTGACGGAACCGATAACACCGTCCACATGATATGAGGATGATGGCTTATAGGGATCGGTATTAGCTCGAGAAACATTTGGAATAAAATCATACAAAGTACCATATTGTGAATAAACCAAATTTAAGTACTGAGCCCGAGCACTGGCTTCTTCCTCGGTGACCTCACCACCCATAGCAACATCATGAGTGATCGAGGGTAAAAGTGATTTAGTAAACCACTCCGCCAATAATATGTCAAGAATGATTACTTTGATCATCCTTCGTCATTGTCTCCACTCATGAATATGGTTAGAGATATGCATGGAGTCAGTTTAAAGAAGGGAGGTCAAAAGTTCAGTACCCTTCTTGTAGAGAATAGGTAGTTGAAAGTGTGTGAGGAAAGACATGGCAAGGGAATTGAAATCATGAAAAGAAGCACGTGGTAGTTCAATATACCACTTTGTTGCAGAGCCTGTAAGTGTCCTCTTGAAAAGACGCAAACATATAGAATCATCCTTGAGGGAGTTTGATGAACACCACAAGTGGAAAGTCATCACATGCTTATTTGGATCTTCTCCATATTTTCCGTTAAACTTCAGAATATCAGAAGGAAGTTTAGCTAGAATGACTGGCCAATCCGGTGAATGAAAAATAGGATCATTGGTTAACCGAGACAAGTCTGGGAGATCCAGAGTTGCAAGTAAAGGTAACTGTTGGTTAATTTGTGGATGATACTGGTGTGGCATAGGAACACCAGTAGGACCATAAACTAGGTTAGGTGGATAATTGTAACCAGTAGGTCCTCCTACATACAACTATTGTTGGCTAGGATAAGTAGGATTCGATGATGGTTGAGAAACATTTTCATAACCTGGTGGGTTTTGAGCATTATAAGCCAGGTGATTTGCTTTCCCATAAGGAGGATAAACATTTTTCCCTTGAGGAGGGAAAGGAGTAGAAATTGGAGGTGGATACACATTAGACCCATGGGGAGGATAAGTTTGTTGTCCCTAAGGACTCCGGGTGGTGTTTGGGATGCCACCCGAATAAGGTTTTCCATAAGATGTTTCGGAAGGAACACGATTTGATACTCCTCCTTGTGGTTTATGATATGAGTTCCCCCTAAAATTGGGTTGGGTAAATGTGCCTCCCAAAGACACTCCCTAGGATTGTGAAGGGTTTCCAACAAATGAAGGTTTCCCCCCTACCAGCAGTGGATTAGCGACTGGGATTTGACTGGAAAAGGGAGGTTTCCCTCCAGGAACAACATGAAAATGGGGTTGTCCCCTAGGAGGGGTAGGCCCACCTTATGATGGCGGTATTCCAAGAGGGATAGGTCCGCTAGATGGTGGTTTCCCTCCAGTTTGTTGTATTTGGTTGGAAAGGGTCTGTATTCTCGGGTGAAAAGATGTCCCAACAAGATCATGCGAAACATGTGGAGTTGTAGAGTGAAAGTATGTAAAAGTGAGGGTAGATATTGAAGTGCCTTGGGAATGAGTAGAGGTGACGAGTCCAACATTAGGATGGACTTGTGTTGATGTAACAATAGGTTTAATGAATTGATCGATGGGGTGATTCATAGTTTCATCAAATGGTCTTGTTTCACCAGGAGGGTCATGAGGATGAAAGGGTTGTCGAATAGATTCAAAATTCTCATAAAGATCTCATCCTAATGAAGTCCTCCATACAGAATGAGAAGGCATGGGAGTTTTATCTACTGTAGTTGTAGGACAAACAAGAGTCCTATACTCATCACCAAAGTCTGGTTCCGTGGATCCCATATATGTTTTGGTAAAATATCTCTACGGTAACTATGGGACCTCTTCATCTATGATGTTCCCAAGGGAGTCTAAACGAAGCAAAAGTGGTTCGAGAGGGGTTACCAAAACAGATGAAGTGCGAGGAGTAGGATTCTCAACTGTAACCAAAGTGCATTCTTGATTGTATAATAGAGGAGTAACAACACTCCCAATGTCAGATTGATTTTCTACCTCTCCACAGTATTTGTCTTCTAGAGGGTTAGGAGGTAAGGTTTGGTATCCTTCCAGAGGAATCCCTTGCATCCTATGTGATCGATGAAGACCTCTATCATCTACAGGCTCAATTTTGTAGAATAACAATACACACTGAAAATCTAGTGCCAACTAACAAAAAGAATCAGCATACGCTAATAAAATCTAGGAATCAAAACCAAGCAAACAAGACTTCTCTCGATGATCATACTAGTTGGTGATAAAATCCAACGTCATGTGACCAAGTCAAGAAGGGGCTAGGATCTGGTGGAATAGTTACAATGGTGACTTTCTTAACGGACTTTCACCTTGGTGCAAGATTCAACACAATAATTGTGGATTTACCCTCCAAGGAGCCCGAGTGAGTTTGAACAATTTTTGTTCTAGGTACAGTGAGACTTCCCTTCACCATCACCTCGTGTAAGTACCTAAGTATTACGAAAACTAAGGACACCAACTCACAGTCAACCCTTGGGTGGGTATAGTCGACAGTCTGATCTGAACGTATGGGCAGGGTAACAAGTCTGAAATCAAATCGAGAGGCTCCCACACATAATCGTTGGTATACCCTAAAGTGACCCCCAATATATGGTTCAACCACTACAAACAGTTAAACCATGGAGGGATAATCTTCATAATTCACCTGAATGCGACCTCGTACATAAC
This sequence comes from Picea mariana, assembly GCA_032191745.1. NCBI lineage: Eukaryota > Viridiplantae > Streptophyta > Pinopsida > Pinales > Pinaceae > Picea > Picea mariana. The sequence continues at coordinate 20,038 of JASDQU010948736.1, forward strand.
CCCTATGTGAGAGGGGGATCCCAGAAAGCCTATATGATAATTGGATTTGACTCTCCCTATCTCAGGATGCTAATGTTTGTTTTGAAAAGCTTTGGAGAGTTGTACTCACAACCTAATCCAAAGTGATAATCCTAGTCTAATGTTGGTGGAAAATCCTAAAAACAAAAATGTTCTAGATAAATTTTAATTAGCGATGATTTTACGACTGTTCTTTACTCAAAGGGTGTATGACAATGAAACTGATGGTATGATAACTCAGTTCCAAAAAATTCACAAGAAAATGATAAGCAATCATTTCTTTCAATGAAGGCCTATTTAAGGGAAAGAGAAAAAGTTGTTTTCACTATCAAACACTAAGATGCATTGTCCTCATACAAGTGTTTCTCAATCAAATCCAATGTAATGCTAAAAATTTCAGACTTCTAATATCCAAAACAATCACTAAAATATGTCCTTTTGCTTATATGTGAATGATAATCAGATGTAAAACTTCTAATATCAATCAGACTTCAGTATTAAACAATCAAAAGAAAACCTCACAAAAACCAAAAAAATACACTCTCGTCATGAAATAGACAAGAAGGACAAAGATAACCAAATTTGCAAACAAGAACCAAAACAAAACTCAAACAAAAGAGAAATGTTGGAAAAATGACCTCAAAAGATCAAATAGAAAGGTTCACAGACCTTTGTATTTCAAGGTGCAACAACTTCTTCCAGTTCTCCTTATCACACCCCTTTTCTCAAGTAATCTCCACTGATTTCTTTGATGAAATCTCACTCATGACATCATAATTTTGATGTAATTCTTAATATCCATCCCTTCTGCTCATACCACTTACAGGATCATAAGTTTGGTATCAATCTCTAGTCTCCACCTCTTTTCTATATGTTGCCTATGAGATCATAGGTTTCATACCTCCAATATTTTTCATGTACCTTCCAACATGAGAAGGCCTCCTTATATAAACTTGGAGAGGCCCAACTACTTGAGAGATCTTTGGGATAATTTGAGGATTCCTCTCCTTCAGTTGAGGATATTCCCTAAGATCATGCCTTGACCATCTATTTGAATCCAATCACCTTCAAGAATTTAGGGATTCTTCAATGATTTGTCTCAAAAAACCAAAAACTTGCTCAGAAAAGGGTATCACTCCCCCAAAAGGGTGCACAGGGTGCTCAAACACTCCCCCAAAGAGGATCAAGAAGCACCAACACTCCCTGACAGTGGGTAGGGGAGTACTCCTCTCCAAAATCCATTTTTTAGTTGTTCTTTCAGTGGCAAAAGGTTTGTACTTCTTGTCAAGTGATTTATCTTCTTCCAAACTAGCCTTTGAGGTGTCTTAAGTGTCTTTATGATGTCGTTAGAGGCACAACATAGGTAATATGGTAGTATGATGTTTGTGACACTTGCAACACTTCTGGTCAAGTTGCGACACTTGTGGACAAGATACAATACTTACAACACTGGTAATGACAACACTTGTGACACTATCGAAGTGAGTAATTTTGATGTGTAACAGATTGCCCCCCAAAGTACGAAGTTAGAAGAGGATGATGACTGAAGTACTTTGTAGAATTTTTTGAGAAAGGGTATGGACGCAGAGAAACTAGAAAAAGATGCACACAACCATCAAATAAATATTATGACATGTTTCAAACCCAAGGCAGGCATACCTATGCTTGAGGGATAAAGACTTTTTAGGTATGGCCACCATAAAATAGATTGTGGATCCATAATTATATTGACAAAATGGTATATCCACTGAAGATACAATGTGGATCTATACTCCTATGACATGAACTGATCATAACCACAAAGAATACACAGTGGATCTACGAGATGACAAGACATAGCCACGACCAATACAAAGTGGATCTATGTAACAATATATGTGTCATAGTTCAAAAGAAATCCTTCGCAACCTAGGCAAAGAATACATAAGAGTGAAAAACTCAACCCACGGTCTTCTTACCGATCCCGATGTAGTACCAATCTAACAATGTGAATAGATGTCTTGATGTCGAACATGGCAGAAACCACTTGATTACCGATCAATGAGGTAAATTGTTAGCAAGTGCGAGGGAAATAACCATTGATGTCAATGATTCCCAAGGTAATTTAGTACATTCTGACAAACATGAATAGATGAGCCGAAGTTGAACATCTGTGGAATCATCCGATCAGAGGTCAATGATGTAAATTCACTTTCGGACATGAGGAGGCTTTCATTGAGGCATGTAGGTCCCAAGGTACTAACTGGTTTCTAAGTCTAGCTCCTGGATAATGTGTTGAACTCAACAGGAAGAGACTCATCGAAAGAGGGCCTTGATGTATCCCCCATCAACAACATGAAACTTACACAGAGATGTAATTGGTAGATAAAATGAACATGGAGTGACATAGGTATTGAAACAAGATATTTTTGATGGTTGACTCTCGAAGCAGATACTTCCCTTGAACACTGAGGCACAACAACAGAAACTTGACATGGACCAAAACTTGATGATGCAGTGGATGTTGTGACTTTTGTTAGGTGACCCAAAGGAGTAAAATAAACTCATAGGATTGGCTCAGTGCATAGGTTCAGTGGATTAAAATGTGTGCAAAGACAAAGTTTCATGTTCAAGGGAGACCATAAGAGCTACTGGTAGTGTTCTCAAAAAACTGCTTGGCTTGTTTCTTTCAATTTTTCCCCCATCCAAATAGACAAGTACCTCTTTTTAATTTAACAAGCTCGATGAGGGTAAAACATGCTCGATATGACTCACCTTCGGTAAGTCCCTCTTCCTTTGTTTAGCAAACTAGAAGAAGTAAGGGCTCAGTCCCGTATGGGCCCTTCAATGTATGATTGTTTAACAAGTCCAGAGAAGGTAAACTCGGTGGTTTTTCATATTTAGAGAGTCTAAAAACAACTTAAAGACAAATGTATTGTTGTCCTTTTTCGTAATGTTAGTCTCACGAGGCCAAAAAAGAGATAAATTATCACTCGAAAAATTCCCTTTCAAACCTTTTAACAAGTGGGAAAGGAAGCAAGATCACTCAGCAATCTTTTCATGTTTAGAGAGTCTGAAAAGAGATTAAAGACGACTCTAGGGGGTTCCTTTTTCGTATATCCATGCGAGTCTGAAAAAGTGATAAAAGTCTACTCGGTTACATTCTCATGTTTTTTTCGAGCATGAGAAAGAACAAAGACTAAGCTCAGTATGCCCCCAGCATGAAATCTAGTGGCTTAACTCCAAAATGATCATCAAAGGCTAGAGACAAAGAAGATCCAAATAACCATGTGATGACTTTCCATTTGTGGTGTTCATCAAACTCCCTCATGGATGATTCTATACGTTTGCATCTTTTCCAGTGAACACTTATGGGCTCTGCAACAAAGTGGTATATTGAACTACCACATGCTTCTTTTCATGATTTCAATTCCCTTGCCATGTCTTTCCTCATGCACTTTCAACTACCTATTTGCTATGAGACAGGTAATGAACTCTTGACCTCCCTTCATCAAACTAACTCTGTGCATATCTCTGACCATATTCATGAGTGGAAACAATGACAAGGGATGATCAAAGTAATCATTCCTGACATATTATTGGCGGAGTGGTTTACTATATCACTTTTACCCTCGATCGCTCAATATTTCTCTATGGGCGGTGCAGTCATCGAGGAAGAAACCATTTCTTGGGATTAGTACTTAGATTTGGTTTATTCACAATCTCATACTTTGTATGATTTGTTTCCAAATGTTGCTCAAGCTAATACCGATCCCTCTAAGCTGTCATCCTCATCTCATGCGGACGGTGTTATCAGTTCCATCAAAACTCAATCTACTTCCTAGTCGACCACACACTCCTTTACCTTCCCCCAAACTCATATCTCTGAGGTGAATGCAGTTCAATATTCCCCTTCACAACAATCTGGAGGTAAGAAGAAGACAAAAAATAAATCAAAAAATACTAATAACAATGAACAACCAAAAAATCAAGCTCAAACACCTGCTACTGAAAAGCAACCACAACGGAAACTAAAACTCATGTGTATCATTTGTGGTGACGATCACTACACTCGAGACTGTCCACATCACAATGAAGTGGCCAAACATTTCCAGGGAAATTCACAACCCACAGTGCTTACTCATCCTTTTCCACAGAAGCAATCCATGGTTTCTCAAACCCCCTCTTCTAGGGGCAGTTCTAGCCATCCTCATGATGAGGCCTCGACGAGTGCACATATTTATTTGTTTAATGGGACTAATTTGAACACTCTCTCTAAAACATATGACACACTAGGTAACCCTGACAAAGTAAAGGTCACTAATGGTACCGGTACTTCATCGGATCCATCACCATCCTTTGTTAGTCCTCCATCGGTTAATCCTCCATCTGGAAAAATTTAGATTGAGAAACCAACGTTTGACTCTAACTTATGCCATCCTAAGAGAACTATTCATAAATCTACCTTTAATCCTAGTTCACGTGCCACCCAAAACTACAAAATTGTTGAAGATTTGGCTCAAGCACTGTGTGCTATGTCTGCATTAGAATTTCTACAGAATTTCCCCAGTCAATGTAGAACACTCTTGGCTTCTATGGCACTATTGATCCTGAGTCATCCAACCATATCATGTTTAACCTGCACAATTATACATCTCGACTCTCCCACCAACTTGCTTTCCATGTTGATGTTGTTTTTCACAATCAACAAATCCACCGAACTATTCGGTATGAGGGAGACTCAACTTGTGTCATGTCTTTAGCATGTTGGAAAAGTTTAAAATCACCCACACTTAACAAATCCCCAACGATTTTACACACATTCGATGGGCGAGGTTTTCATCCCCATGGACTTTTACAGTCCCTGTCCATCCAATTGGGTGGCAAAACCATCATTGTTTTTGTCGAGGTGGTCGATTCTCCCCTTGATTACAACTTGTTACTTGGAAGAAGTTGGTTTTATGATATGACTGTCATTGCCTCGTCGGTGTTTCGATGTGTACAATTTCCTCATCAGAAAAAAATTGTCACTATAGATCAGTTAGATTTTTGCACGACCGATGCTCGCACTCTTGCTACCAACGACATTTCTTTCTTGCGACACAAAAATATGATGTATGAAAGTGTTTGCATTGGCTTACTAAAAGATTCTATCCTTATGGGTACCTTCCCTACACCACTTCCACCGACTACCCATCATATTTCCACCATCAATATGATTTTGGCCATTTCTTACCAATGTTTGGAATCATATGACCCTTGGATTGTACCTAGTCCCTTGGAATTCGATGTACTAGGTGACACCATGCCACTTAGTCTAGCCGAAGCATCATACATTGTTGTCCAATTTGCTGCTCCCTCTTCAGATGACCAATATCTATTGGCACCTGATAATTATTTGACGCCATCACAGTTAAGTTTCTTTGTCGCTTCCAATCGACTAAATTTCAATAATTTTTCCCTCTGATGAATCTACTATGGAAATTTTGAGAATTGATGAGCTACCTTGGGATGATAACCATCATCGATCCTCTTTTCTTCTCCCTCGTGAAAAAATTCAGGCAGATATACAGTCTATCTCCCCTCCTGATGTCGATTTTCCATCATCTCCCATGCTTTGACTTCCGATGATTTGGATCTAGTATTTGACATGGTGATCTCTTTGGTAGGGCTATTGGAGCCTGATATCCTTACCCCTGTCACGACCCTTGACATGTGTTCCTTCCAGAGTAATTTTCTTCCATCTAGTGAAGATCTCTTTGAAGCCATGACCAAGTTTTGTCCCTTAACATGGTGTCCTTCCCGAGAATTATTCTCTTGGAAGCCATGATCAAGGAGAGTCGACAAGCATAGTTTCTCTTCTCTATAGCAAGCTCGTTAAAAAATGAAGTAGAGGCTTTGAGGATAGTCTTCCTCTCTGTAGAAAGCTTGTTAAAAAATGAAACAACAATCTGGAGATTGAACTTGGAGCCCTGAGCATATTTATTTTTCTATGTCAAGCTCATTAAAAAATGAAACAATCACCTCTCTTGAACCTTCTTTTCATCAACTCTTATCATTTTTCTCCATATAGTAGAGAAACTGGTGAAAACCTCAAAGTTGGTGAATGAATTGAAGCTTGGAGGGGACGTCCCCAACCTTTGATGACCATTCTGGAGTTAATCCATTAGCTTTCATGCTGGGGGCATATCAATCTTAGTCTTTGTTCTTTCTCGTGCTCGAAAAAACATGAGAATGTAACCGAGTGGACTTTTATCACTTTTTTGAACTCGCATGGATATAGGAAAAATGAACCCCCTAGAGTCATGTTTAAGCTCTTTTCAAACTCTCTAAACATGAAAAGATTGTTGAGTGATCTTGCTTTCTTTCCCAGTCATTAAAAGGTTTGAAAGGGAATCTTTCGAGTGATAATTTATCTCTTTTTCGGCCTCATGAGACTAACATTACAAAAAATTACAACACTGGAGTCGTATTTAGGTTGTTTTTAGACTCTCTAAATATGAAAAACCACCGAGTTTACCTTCTCTAGACTTGTTAAACAATCATACATTGAAGGGCCCATACGAGATCGAACCCTTACTTATTCCAGTTCGCTAAACAAAGGAAGATGGACTTACCAAAGGTGAGTCATATCGATCATGTGTTACCCTCCTCAAGCTCATTAAATTAAAAAGAGGTACTCATCTATCTGGATGGGGGAAAAATTGAAAGAAGCAAGCCAAGCAATTTTTTGAGAACACTACCAGTAGCTCTTACAGTCGCCCTTGAACACGACACTTTGTCTTTGCATGCATTTTAATCCATTGAACCTATGCACTATGCCAATCCTTTGAGTTTCGTTTACTCCTTTGGGTCACATGATGAAAGTCACAGCATCCACTGGATCATCAAGTTTTGGTCCATGTCAAGTTTCTGCATTGTGCCTCAGTGCTCAAGGGAAGTATCTGCTTCGAGAGTCAACCATCACAAATATTTTGTTTCAATACCCATGTCAGTTCATGTTCATTTGATATACCAATTACATCTCTGTGTCATTTTCATGTCATCGATGGGGGATACATCAAGGCCCTCCTTCAATGAGTCTCTTACTATCGACTTCAATAGATTATCCAGAGCTAGACTTAGAAACTAGTTAGTACCTTGGGACCTACATGCCTCAATGGCAGGCCTCCTCCTATCTGACAATGGGTTTACATCATTGACCTCTGATCAGATGATTTCACAGATGTTCGACTTCAGCTCATCTATTCACATTTGGTAGAATGTACTACAGTACCTTGGGGATCATTGACATCAAGGGTGATTTCCCTCGTGCTTGTTAACGGTTTACCTCATTGACCGGTAATTATGTGGTTTCTATCATGTTTGACATCAAGACATCTATTCACATGGTTAGATTTGTACTACATCGGGATCGGTAAGAAGACCCTGGGTTTATTTTATCACTCTTATGTATACTTTTCCAAGGTTGTGAAGGAGTTCTTTTGAGCTACGACACATATATTGTTACATAGATCCACTTTGTATTGGTCGTGGCTGTGTCTTGTCATATCATAGATCCACTGCGTATTCTTCATGGCTACGATCAATTCAGGTCATAGGACTATATATCCACATTGTATCTTCAATGGATATACCATTTTTTTAATATAATTATGGATCCACAGTGTATTTTATGGCAGCCATACCTAAAAAGTCTTTATCACTCAAGCATAGGTATGCCTGCCTTGGGTTTGAAACATGTCATAATATTTGTTTGACGGTTGTATACAGATTTTTCCAGTTTCTCTACGTCCATACCCTTTCGTGAAAAAGTCTACAAAGTAATTCATTCATCATCGTCTTCTAACCTTGTACTTTGGGGGGGAATCTGTTACACATCAAAATTACTCACTTCAATAGTGTCACAAGATTCGTCATTACCTGTGTTGTAAGTATCGCATATTGTCCGCAAGTGTCGCATCTTGACCACAAGTGTTGCAAGTGTCACAAACATTGTACTTCCATATTGCCTATGTCGTGCCTCTAAAAACATAATAAATACACTTAAGACACCTCAAAGGCTAGTTTGGAAGAAGACAAATCACTTGACAGGGAGTACAAACCTTTTGCCACTGAAAGAACCACTAAAAAATGGATTTTGGAGAGGAGCGCTCCCCTACCCACTATCAGGGAGTGTTGGCACTCCCTAAGCCTCTTTGGGTGAGTGTTTGAGAGCCGTGTGCACCCTTTTGGGGGAGCACTACCCTTTTCTAAGAAATTTTTGGGTTTGTTGAGACAAATCAGGGAAGAATCCCTCAATTCTTGAAGGTGGTTGGATTCGAATAGATGGTCAAGGCATGATCTCAGGGAAGATCCTCAACTGAAGGAGGGGAATCCTCAACTTATCCCAAAGATCTCTCAAGTGGTTGGGCCTCTCCAAGGTTATATAAGGAGGCCTTCTCATGGTGAAAGTTACATGAAAACGATTGGAGGTATGAAACCTACGATCTCATAAGAAACATACAGAAAAGAGGTGGAGACTAGAGATTGATACCAAACTTATGATCCTGTAAGTGGTATGAACAGAAGGGATGGAGATTGAGAATTACATCAAACTTATGATCCCATGAGTGAGATTTCACCAAAGCAATCAGTGGGTATTATTTGAGCAAAGGGGTTGGACAAGGAGAACTGGAAGAAGCTATTGCACCTTGATTCAAAGGATTGTAAGTACTTTTACTTGTTCTCATTAATAATCAATGCTTATCCTATTTCCTTCAAACTAATGCTTGTTCCACATGAGTTTGTCTATAGTAGATGGATCTATGATCGATCTAATATCAGTAGAGTAGGAAGTCTTTTGTACCTTTTTTTGATTTGTAGGACCTATCAGGGAGCTTAGGATCGAAGGTCAGCCAGGAATTTGCAAGGACAAACATCTCTAATAAGGTACATAGGAAGTCAGTGTCCATGTTAAGCACTTTCCTGTCTTGGCCTTAGGAGTCTAGAGACCAAGAGGGAATCCACTTGTCCACAGGGGGATTCACCTACAACAGTAACTGGTGCATCAAGGATATCCATGATTGATGGATTTTCGGGCTACAATCAAATCTCGGTCCTTCTTGAGGACAGAGAAAAAATGGCCTTCACCACTCCTTAGGGTACATTCATGTATGCCAAAATTCCCTTTGGATTGATGAACGCAGGGGTGACCTTTGAACGAGCCATGGATATAGATTTCATTGGAGAATGGGACAAGTTAGTGTCCATCTATCTGTATGACATTATAGTTTTCTCCAGGTTTGACAGAGAGCACTGTGAGCATTTGAGAAGGGTGTTCCTAAAATGCAGAAAGTTTGGTCTCTCCTTAAATCCCAAAAAATCTATGTTTTCCATGGAGGGAAAGATGTTGGGCCACATAGTATCAGTCGAAGGATTCAAGATTAATCCCAGTCGAGTTGAAGAAATTCAAACCTTGTCACTCCCAAGATATAAGAAATAAGTCCAATCTTTCCTAGGAAAAATTAATTTTTTGAGGAGGTTCGTTTCCAATTTTGCTAAGATGGAAAATATTATAACACCCATGTTGAGGAAGGGAAATGAAGTTAAATGGAATATTGAGTCTCAAGATTCCTTTGATCTGATAAAGAAGGCCTTGACTGAGGCACCCGTGCTTATCAGTCCCGGTTACTCAAAGGATTTCTTTATTTTCTCATTTTCTTCATTAGACACTATAACGGTTGTTCTGTTACAGAGGAATGTTGAAGTGTTGGAGTAGCCCATCTCCTTTTTTAGTTAGGCATTGAGATATGCTAAGGTAAAATATGACATGATGGAAAATCAGGCCTACACTTTGGTTAAATCTCTCAAGGCTTTCAGAGTCTATGTCTTGCACTCAAAAATCACTCCATATGTCCCTTGAACTATTGTGAAGGAAATTCTCATTCAGTTGGACATAGATGGAAGGAGGAGTCGATGGATTGCCAAAATCATTGAATTTGACCTAGATATAAAGCCCACCAAATTGATTAAAGGTCAAGGTTTAGCTAGACTATTGGTTGAATCTAATTGCAAAGCCTTGGGGGTAAGATTCATCAACGAATGCTCAAAAAATCAGCAGGCTAAATCTAATTGCAAAGCCTTGGGGGTAAGATTCATCAACGAATGCTCAGGAAGACCCCCCATTAGCAGGATTCCCTTGGTACAAGGATGTCCTATATTTTCTACAAGAGTTGTGGCCCCCTGATGGCATGCAAAGGAACATGGCAAGAGATTTAAGGATCAAAGCCAATAAATATTTCCTTATTGGTAAAACTTTATATTGGAAAGACCCCCTCTACATACTTCTGAGATGTTTAGACCCACACGAAGCACAAAGTATTATGTTGGATTTTCATGATAGTTCGTGTGGGGGGAATCACTTCTGGAAAATGATGGATCATAATATTCTTAGGGCTAGTTATTTATCACCCATTCTGTTCACTGATGTTTGAACAAAAGTCAGATCCCGTGCTAAATGTAAAAAATTCTCAAGAAAGTTGTTAGGGTCCTAACCCGCACATAGGTAGAACAATATATTCGGATGTAAAAAAGGTAAATATTAATAAGGCCTTTCAATAAAATAGAATAAGGCGGATGTAAGAAGACCTAATAGAATCTTCCAATTCTAGAAGGATCTTCCTCTAGATGCTTCCTTTTAGTATAAATAGGAGTAGAGGGTATGAGAATCCTAGCTTGGATATTATTGTAATAACTATCTGCTCAATTGGAGGGTTCCCCCTCGAAGAGGCCAGTGAACATTGTTTTTAGATTCAAAGTGTTATTTCTGTTGTTATTCTTATATCATTTAAGTGTTATTGTGGTGAATGTTCTGGTTATATTGTTGTTATTCTTCCATTACTAGCATTTTATTTCTGTTTTGCATACATTTTATATCGGATATATTACAAGTGGTATCAGAGCACTTTCCTTGGCAGAAAGTGTGGGTTAATTTTTTTTTTTAGGGTAGAGACATATTCTGGTGTCTTTAAGCCACAGAGATCTGTCATTAAGCGCATAAACCCACAGTTGAGGGATTCATACACGCAGTAAATACAAGTGGTACTTAAGCACACATATGTTAGCCACCCTTGTAACTCCTATTGGTACCCCTTCGAGTGGTAGCGCATCAGACAACACCTATGTACGAATCGGCCTAGATTACCTGAAGCCTTCTTTAGATAAACCGATCATCTACCTGAATTCTATAGTTTCACCCAGAACAACACTCAAGAAGATACTCTCTAGTACCAAGGTAGTCGGGTAGTACAGCTAAGGGTACAGTCTATCCTCCTTAGTTAGTGCCCTGAGATATTGGGCTGAGTACTAATGTTGGACCCTGCACATATATCAGAGAGCTATAGCACAGGGAAAACCCTTATCTATTGAACCCTTGAATACATAACCCTTGGGGACAGAAACATAAACAAATTAAAACAGACAAGATCTATTGTCACGCAACTATGTTCGGGTTGCCAAGTAAATACACATTTCTTTTTGGTTAAGCATTTGGGCATTTCCTTTCTGCAGTATTCTTCAGACCAGAGTGTAACTCCGTAAAAAAAAAAGTCTAGAAATATTTTCACCATTATTTCAGACCTATTCCATTGGATTCATCTCTTTGCCCTTATCACATTCATCCATATCATTTTTTCGGCAAATTTTTTTTACCTCGCCTGCCCCTTTTCAGTTCCCCCATCCTCATGGCCCATACTCATAGCCAAGACTTGGAATCTCGCTTCAACACCTTGCAATCTAGTCTCATTGAGACCCAACAAGAAGTGAAACAACTCAGTGCCAATGTTGTCGCCATCAATACAACCATGCAGTCCTCAATGGGTGAAATCAAACAAGACCTCACCACCCAGTTTGAATCAGACTTTTTGGCACTCTGTGCCAAACTGCATATCCCTACAAATAACCCTTCCTCTTCCTCACCCCCACATACTGAAGGTGACCATTCCTCTCATTCCCATACCTTGCAGAACCATCCCTTTCAACGTGACCTATGCCTTCCACGGGTGGATGCGACCAAATTTGATGGCTCAGACCCCACTAGTTGGGTAACCCAAATGGAACATTACTTCTATTTATACAACATTACATATGAATTGGCCAAACTCTGGTATGGTGTTCTCCATCTAGATCAAGAACGTTGGCAATGGTGGCAATGGAGAAAAAAATTGCGTCAAGGGTATATTTCTTGGACACAATTTGTGGTAGAGCTTTATGAATTCTTTGACACTGACACCAACCATTTGGGCCATTTGAAAAAGATGAAACAATTAGGAACAGTGGAAGACTTTATAGTTTCCTTTGAGCGCCTGGCTTTTAGAATAGAGGGCATGTCTGATGCCTTTTTTCGAGAGTGTTTTATTAGCAGCCTCAAGGATGAAATTCGGGCCCATGTCCTCATGGCTCGACCTGAGAGTTGGGTGGAGGCTACTGTAAATGTTTTGAACCTACACAGAATATATCTAGCTATAAAATACTACACACATTTGCAGAGAGAAATTGAGAAAGAAGAAGCAAGATAGAAATAATGGAAGAATTCTCATTAACCGTATTCCACACTCAAAGAGTGAATAATTTACAATATATATATAGA
>JASDQU010948738.1:9035-31357 GCA_032191745.1 Picea mariana
GGGAAAGGTGAAGGAGAGGGGTTAGGAGTGGGTAATATAGGGAGGGGGGAGAAATAAGGGTAGCAGAGGGATTAGGATTACGCAGGGTGAGGTAAGGGGGTAGGGGGTGTAATATTTAGGCAACACAGTGTTGGGTTGGTGGGTTGGGGAGTGAGGTAGGTGAGGTAGTATGATGAGCCCGCCAACCCGAAGTGTATTAAATAAAAATTAAACTAAGTATTATGTAAAGGAGTGGAGTGTGTAAGGTGAGAGGAGAGGTAAGGGGGTAAGGGAAAAGCGAGTGTGGCAGGTTCACGGGTTGGGGAGTGGAATGGAGAGGAAGGGGAATGTGATTCCTCCAACCCTCCATAGTTTGGGTGATTTATAACATAAAATAAAACTAAGTGTTGAAGAAGTGAAGTGAAATACGGGAAAAGGAAAGGAAAGAAGAGTGGAACATGGAAGGTGTGATGAATGAACCTACCATGCTATAATAAGAAGAAATAAAAAATGTCTTGGGCCTGTGAATATTCAAGAAAAACAAGGGTCTTGGTCCCACAAATATTAAATAAAAACAAGGGTCTTGGGCCCGCGAAGATTCAATAAAACATGGGTCTTGGGCCCACAAATATTTAGATGTATTTAGAAGAAATTAGCTTTGTTCCACATGGAATAAGCACCTTTTTCAGTTTAAACACAAACCTATATATCTTGATCATACAAACTCGGATTTTGAATCCGAAAAATGCATGATGAAGCTGAGACTGACCAATAGTGGGAAATAGGGATGACCAATTCTTGGTCAACCACTGGCTCCAACTATGGTACAGTGACCCCCTGTGGGTAACTGAGAACCTAGAATCTGAAAACCAACTACCTTCTCCATTAGGCTATGGAGTCATCTTCAAAGTAAATTATTGCAATTTTTATTCTTCCATGGAGTTATATTAACATATTATTTCCATATAGAAACTGTCGTATTGTTCAAAACTTGAACTGAAGAGGAAAACTATGTACATACATGATCTACATACCCTATGTTACTTGAAAGAAAGGGACACTTTTAGGTGTAGGTAGATTTCCAATGGATCCATTCAAGCATCCAACTGATATGTGGAATGATCTCTATAGCTATGGAACATATTGGGGATTGTACAAATGATTTAGGGGCATATCCAAAGGGTGTCAAGGAAAAACTGAGAAAGATACACTTGAAATTTGATTGCAGTTTTTGGCCAACGATGCTTTGGAACCATGATTCAATGAAATCAATTCTCAGCTGATATATTTGATCCAATTTCAACATACTTTCATCTTTCTCCTTATCACCGACTGCTTCCAAAATTTTTGATTCACTGGTGATGTTTTGAAAACATTATTCCTTCATGGAATGGAAATCTTTCTCATCATTTTTCTCAATATTATTCTCTTCCACCAATTCTTCTTGCTGTCAATGTTCTTGTGGCCCTTCATTATCTATTGCAAGGCTAAAATCTTCTTGTGCATTTGGTGTAGGCTCCTCGATTTCATTCTCAAATTTGATACTTGAATAATCTTCATATGGAGTATGTGAAGGCATAAAATCTTCCTTATCTTGTGTCCATATGGGAGAGGGTGGGTGGCAAAATTTTTCTGTAAACAAATATTCTAACACATCCCAATTGGTAATGATACTAGACAACAATGAATGGAACCATTCAAGAGCATCCCATCGCAGAGTTTGTAAGAGTAATCAACATGTAATCTTGTCTTCAGTGAGATTTAAAATTTCACATGCACATCAAAATCAAAATAAATGCTCCTCTGCATCCTTCGAATTATTCCCAAAGAATGTAGAAAATTTTTCCATAGGAATATTGGGCATTTGAAAATATACTTCTGGTATATTTAATGGAGTTCTATGAAATCACCTCCTTCTTTGTATAATTATTTCTTTTGTCGACTCTTTCGAAGCCATTGATGGGCTTGGTAAAGAAGGTAAAGGAGCATCATTATATCAAAGAAACTTCTCAAAGGAGTCATAATATAATTCTTCTTGAAATTCTTGAATCCTTTCAATAGAATTGCCTAGGATTTTAAAAGTTCTTTCAATGGAATCGCCAGGGAGTTCATCCTCCTCAATATTTTTTGCTTCTTGATTCTTTTTGAGGTCATCTAAATATCTCTGACTAATCTTCTTATAAGCCCTGTTCATCTAGAACAAACAACAATTTCCTTGAATATTCTTTTCAAAATTTTGAACCATGGAGACTCTGGTTCCTCAATAAAAATTGAAACAAAGCCTCAAATTTATTGAAAATAAATGGCTTCTCCAGTATGGTCACCAAAAATTTTGATGTTTGAGTCTGTTAAGACCAAAACAACAACCTCACGAGGATATGAATCCCCTTGTGTTTTCATAGAGGTGGTACTCCTCTTTGGCTAAAAGATATATCTTGAATATATTAGATTAAGAAGAATGCTTAGACATTGAACTCCATATCTTTACTTCTTTAGTTTATACATATAATGGTTCTTTAACACCCTGATCTGATATTCAAGTTCAACAAGAAATATTTTAACAACATAGATATTGAAGGGAGGCTTCAATATCAGAATATATCTTTTCTCAACATCATTTATAAAACCTTCTTAATCACATACAAATACATCCATATCTTCTTCATGAGAAATCGGAGATAAATTTTTTGATCATCTCAAATAATTTTAAAAGAATATTGAAGTTAAAACATATGAGAATTTTATAAGCATACTTCAAACATCTCACCCTCAGAAATCCCAAGATCTGAAACATCATTGAAGTCATGCCCTGAAGTAATTATTTGTGGAGTTTTATTCATGAAATGTATTCAAAAATATACAAAATCTCTGACAGTCATATACATGGTTGTAAATACTCCATGATCATATAAGAAAAGTATTTTGAATATTGCAAAAAGAACACCTAAGAATCTCAGCCTTATGCTCAATTTAGAGATTCAAGCATACAACTTTGAGAAAATGGTGTAGAAGAAGAAAAATAGTGGAGAAGATGGAAATCCCTTTTCATTGATCAGAAGCTTCATTATATATTTATGTTTGTACCTTCTTCTTCTGATCCTATTCCCCTGCCCTTCTACTAATGGAACCATTGATGAAGACCTTTCTTGCTTTTTAAATTTTTTCTCTTCTAACTCCTTGAGGAAGTTAGGGTTTTTCCTTTCTTGAAGAGATCACTTTAATTAATGACTTAATTAAGTCTCATTAATTAATTGACATCATTTATATTATTATCTTAAAGTTTACCCATTTTCGTCTTTAATAAATGTTTTTAAATAAACTTTTATTTTCAAAAATTTAATTATTTGCACTTTTAAAAAGGGGATTGTATTTTAATTTTATGGATGTGATACTAACATTTTTAGCCATGGAAAACAATTTATATGGAATATTCATAATCTTATATTTCCAACGAGTCCTCCTAGGTTTGATTTCATTTCCTGGATCTCAAGATATGAGCTCGTGAAGTTGAGGTGTCAAATAGATTTATCAGCAAGCCATAAAAATGTTGTTGTTTGTTATTTTAATTTTTGAGAAAATTATGGCAATTTTCAGCTCTCAAGACCTATCCCATCATATTCCTTGTCGAAATAAATTTCCAAAGAGGTGAATTTTGTGCAATTCATACTCCTGTATCTCAATATATGGCCTTTAGAACAACAATTCTCAGCGACTGTTAATTAATTTTCACTAGGCGATATGGACCCTTAATTAAGTTTCGTCCTTCCTTTTGCAAATTTTGACTTTTTCTTCATAAAAGGATATCCCACATGTATTGGGATATTTTATAGAAAATGATATATAATGAAAAGTATGTTATACACTTAATGTGAACGAAGAATATGTTATGGATATTTGGCATTCGACCCTTTAAGTAATTAATTAAATAATTAATATTTTAAATGACCAATCATCCTCCATTTCATGCCCAATCAACATGATGAGTCAACCATCCAACAATCCAAATGTGACCATGTGTCTTCTCATGATAAGACAATAATTTTCCACATGGCATATCTCCATTCGTTGCCACGTGTCACAAATTTTATGCTGCCATATGTCTCGTCACAAGTAATGAATTGTCACGTGTCACAAAATGATTGGTTTCCATGTGGAATGTTCTCATTGGATGCCATGTGGAATAATGTGGTTGGTTAACAATTTATGTAATTAATATAAAGTTCAAGTATAAATTTTAATTGGGGAAAGGTGAAAAAGAGAGGGTATGAGTGGGTAATATAGGGAAGGGGAGAAATAAGGGTAGCAGAGGGATTAGGATGATGTAGGGTGAGGTAAGGTGGGGGTAATATGTAGGAAGTGGAGTGTTGGGTTAGGGGGTTGGGGAGTGAGGGAGGTGAGGAATTATGATGATTCTGCCAACCCACGGTGGATTAAATAAAAATTAAACTAAGTATTATGTAAAGGAGTGGAGACTGTAAGGTGAGAGGAGAGGTAAGGGGGTAAGGGAAAGGTGAGTGTGGAAGGTTCGCGGGTTGGGGAGTGGATTGGAGAGGAAGAGGAATGTGAGTCCACCAACCCACTATAGTGTGGGTGATATAGAACATAAAATAAAACTAAGTGTTGAAGAAGTGAAGTGAAGTATGGGAAAAAGGAAAGGAAAGAAGAGTGGAGCATGATAGGTGTGATGAATGAACCTGCCATGCTATAATAATAAGAAATAAAGAGGGTATTAGGCCCATGAATATTCAAGAAAAAAAGGGTCTTGGGCCTGTGAAGATTCAAGAAAACATGGGTCTTGGGCCTGCAAAGACTTAGATGTATTTCGAAGAAATTATCTTTGTTTCACATGGAAGAGGCTCCTTTTGTTGTTTAAACACAAACCTGGATATATTGAGAATACAAACTCGGATTTTGAATCCGAAAAATGCATGATGAAGATGATACTAAGGGATACACAATGAAATTGTTATCGTTCAAATTTTTTATTTTTCTGATATCAATTTTTTATTATTCTATGAGAGGGAAAATAGGGATGACCAATTTTTGGTCAACAAGTATGAGAGAGAGTGAAGAAACATGGAGATCTAGGGGGTAAGGGAAGGCCAAAAACCATGGATCTTCACTTCCCATTCCTTATCATTCCCTCCTATCTAATTCCTTGTCATTTTAATTATTCTTCTTTAACTTTTCTTTTACATCATTATTTGTCGTGTTTCACGTTAATTTGCATTAGTTTAATGGATTTCATAATGTTGAATGATTGCCAATTTGTTTTGAAGGTACTGATTCTTATCCTTTCTTTAGTATGAATTCATTTTGGATCACACCACCCCATTAAGAGGATTTTTGGTCTCCAAAATCTCTAGGAAACCAATATGGATTAGTGTTGTCTGCTTCTCTAGAATGTGGCTCTGACGCTGGCTCCTGGTTATGACTCTAACTCTCACTTTGTCTCTAGATCATGGCTCTAGCTATTGGATATGGTCCTCATCTATGTCTCTAGATCACTTGTTTCTATAGTGAAACAATATTCTCACTTACTCTCAACTTTGAGAAATATCAGAATCCAAACTCTAGTCTCAACACTCATTCCCATTTCCCTCTTTGACTTGGAGATAGTCCATATTGGCTACCAACGAAGCCAAGTCAAATGTTGGTTTGTTCAATGTGACCCCAACATTATACCATGACACAAAAACTCCTCAAGTGTGGTTGCGTTCCTCTTTTAGGATCAATTTCTTTCTGGCATGGAAAAAAATCTATGGTGCATGCACATTCTTGCAAGGCACATCATGGAGTCCTCAAGAACTCCTCTATGATTATTGACCTTTGCACATCAATATATGGCACAAATCCATGATGGGGTTATTTGGACGAAATACTATAAACAAGAATTGAGTTGTGGATTCTCTCAGCATCAACATGTTTTCCTTATTTTCTTTGCTGATATCTTGTGTTGCTATCTCTCCTTGGACAACTTCTCTCACTTGGACTGGAAATGTAGACAAATATTCATCTTCCTCAATATTCACTCTCTACACCCTTCTCCTGGTTGTTTAGCATCCGGGGTGAAGCTCTATATGAATTAACCAACACTTTTCTTCCCAATGTACTCTCAACTTGCAATGGTGGAAAAAGTTCATGTGACTGCTACAAGGATTGCTTGTCATACGCCTCCTCTCCACGTGCCTCTCTGTTGGTTGTGGAGCCTGATTATCTTCTTGTTTCATAGGTTTTTTTTAGTCATGTTTATACCCCATTAATACTGTACACCCCTCCACGCGGGGGGTTGTAGGGGGGGATTTCCCCCCCTGCGGGATTCGGGGGGAAGCAAGCCCCTGAAGGAAAAATTTCCTTGTAAATGTATATTTTAATTTCATAGAAAATATAGGCCGTTCATTATAAGGTCACATATTTGATGATAGAAGTTATGTTAGGGTTTTTCTCCTTAGAAGGAAACCCTTTTTTATGAGGGAAATTTATTACGGCTATGCATCATTGTGAATATTGTATTCTGAGAGAGGAGAACGTGAGAGAAAGAAGAGGAAGTTACAACGGGTGTGTTGTAGGTTGTATCCCTTCATTTTGTTGGATAATAAAAAGGAAGGACCTGTAAATTTGTCTAGTGGACGTATCCCACACTAGGTGAACCAAGTATATCTATGTCTCTATTGTATTATGTATATTCTATGTTTTATTTCCACATTTGTTTTATTTTATTGTTCCATGATCCTTTTTTTATAATACTCTATGTATGGTATTGCATAGGAGGATCCTTCTTTCCATTCAATTTATGGAAACAATCAAGCTCGTGGAACATATATTTCTTCTTCCAATACGATACCTCACAAGGTCCTTTCTTTCTACAATGTGAGCATGTATTTGCATACCAAAAAATTTCTATGGTATAGATTCTCTTCTTGCAATAGTGATACATAATAAATTTCTTGTTTGATGTAGACCCCTTGGTCTTCTTCTTCTTCTTTCTCTCATTGATTGGTTTCCTACTTTCTTTGAGTGTAGGTGTAGGCCGAGTCTGCAAACTCTCCTCCTCCTCCTTGCTACTTCCCTTCAATATACCAAAATGATGAGGTGGTGGTGAGATGGCACCTACACTCATTGCTGCTGCTCCTTCTCTTAATGAGCAAGCCAACTCTAGCATGTTAGTTTCCTTCAAAAAAATGGTTTTTCTCATGGAAATGGAAGTTTCAATTATACCATCAAAGCATATGATTTCATTCTTTGCCCAGGGTGTGACTATAATGGGGGTCTTTATGCCTTGTCTCCTCTTTCCTATCCCTTGTCTATCATATCCCATTTTCCTTAGTAGTTTATAGCTGATACCCCTGGTATGCTTCTTGAATTCACCAAGATTCTCTTGAGAGATGTCCACATAAGGTGAGCTTGCCAAGGTGGTCTCAGTCATGATGCTAACATCTATAGTAGAAATGAAAGGTTTCCTCACTTCCTTGTTCTCTTGGACAAATTATTGAATCCTTTCCAAGGGATTATCCTTCTCTTCCAACTCTTGTTGTAGCTGCATCATCATCTGCGTGAACCTATACTCTTTCTAGTTGTCCATATGGATGACCTTCTCACCAAGGTATACGAGATACGCTATGTGCTTGTCCTAATCTATACCAGCTTCAATGAGGGAGTTTTGGAATTATTTAAATTTCTTTTGTAGCAATGGAAATAATTGGGCATAGGTCTCCATGTGCTTCTCCATATCTTCCATCCTCTGGTTAAACATATTAACATGGACCTTCAAGATCTTGTTCTCTTCTTGAAGCTCAACATTGCTGGCCCTTAAGTATTCCAACTTATTTCTACTTCATATACCCATGCTGAGCTCTGCAACCATTTGTTCATAGTTCTGGAAGTAATGTATAGGTCAAGGATGCAACTGCTCTGATACCATATAATCCATAATCGAGGGGCTCATAGCCCACTTGCTTCACCAACACATATACTTTTCTATAATTATTGTTCTTCTCTATCTCAGGCTTTGTCTCTGGCTTGCATAGAGTTCTTTGTCTTCTATAAATGCAACCATACCTCTATCCTCTGCCTTGCATAAGGATATTTCTTCTTCTCTTGAAGAGAATGTAGCTTGCACACATCCAATAATGTCCAATGACCTGCACAATGATATCTTTATTCTCCTAGCTGCAAGTCTTTCTCTCAATACAACCTTTACTTCGAACTAGATGACTAGTTCCTCCACTTACTTAACTCGCACACTAGAAGTGATATAACTATGCAATGAAAAATAAGCCTTGGATTTCAATATTCCAATCAATTCTAGGTATCTATCTCTTCTTAAAGTGGATTGTATCATTCTCCAACATAATTGAATACAAGCAAAAATTTTTGAACAATGCCCTCACAAAACAATCCAAATTTTCTTATCATTAATGTGTTTCATCATATGGCAGTGATTTCCAGTGTTTGTGGATTCTCTACCAATCCTTTCTGAATTTAATCTCATCACTCCTGTCCAATGGAAGTGATTCAAACTCATTCCAGTCATGATCAAGATATTCAATGGTATTGGTTTGATGACTTTCAAGTGCTCATACTACACAAGGAAGAATCCACCAATTGTTAGCTTCAATGTTATCTCCCAATGGATTTTGAGCAATTTATATAATTGAGCTTGACCCTCACACTGGATCACTTTCTCGTGATATTATGGCTGATGCATATTTGAAACCATGATGTCCCTATATCTATTCTTATTGCCTTATTCCATAATCTCCTTCATCCCAAGAATGGTATTGACTAAAATTTATAGACAAAACCCCATTCTGTCATAAATTAAGTGGTCACTACTCTAATGCAAAAGAAAAATATTTTTTATTCACCAGCAGAGCACCAAAGAAACAAAGATACACCCGATACTCATCGACCTACAAAGATGCGCCCACATCAACATCGTATTGGTTGATATTAGAACAATTGGAATTGCACTTGGGGAAGTATAATGAACATGTATAGTGCAAGTCTGAACCAAGATTGATCCATTACTAAGAGATGAGTCTGTGGACACCCAATGTAGTGTATTTTTAGAAGAAGTTGAGATGGAAGGGTCGCCTAGATATGAGGCAACTGATTTTGAAGCAAGAGATTCAACGTGTTTTGTTGGAGAGCTCATTATGTGCCATGTTGTAGTTTGATGCAAAATGGGAAGCGTACCTCTCGGGGCATGAATGTATTTGGTCCATTCGTTGGACGTTCATTGCTAGAAAATGCATAAATGAACCTTATTCCTTCTCTAAGAACCCAATAGTCCCAATAGAGGTTTGGTAGCTAAATGCATACTCTAATAAATTAAACTATGGAACCAACTCTATCATTGTATTCATTGATCTATCTAACACACGAATGGATGGTCTAACACCCTTCTCTTAGTTGTTGGGATTTGCTGTCATGGGAAATTCCCACAAGCCGAGTCCATAGATGGATGGAACCATTGGATGAATGAGAGCATCATCCCACACAATACATGATTACTGGGAATTTAGGTCATAGTAGAAATTGATTTCCCAACCACAATACTCAAATTGAACACAACACACTGCAATCCATGTGTTGTTTATAGGCTAATTATTTTAAGAAATGCCAAAATTGATTTATTGGCTGTGATTACAATCATTAGAAAAATGATCATTATCAAATCCAAGAGCATATATACAATGAAAAAAAATGGAAACCATTTCACATTAAATAGAACACCATTAGACATGTTGGTTTTAAGCTGGAACCAAATGGGGAAACCAACAAGGAATGGGACTTAATGTTCATTCAGAAATCTCCAATACAATTGGATTTGTTCCTCTCCTCCTTGGCCAAAAAATACCTTTGAGAATGAGCAAGAGTGAAGAAATAGGGAGAGATATAGGCTAAGGGAAGGCCAACAACCATGGCTCTTCACTTCCCATTCCTTAGCCTTCTCTCCTATCCGTTTCCTTGTCATTTTAATTATTCTTCTTTAACTTTTCTCTTACATCATTATTTGGCTTGTTTCACATTAATTTGCATTAGTTTACACGGATTTCATATTGTTGACTAATTGTCAATTTGTTTTGCATGTACTGAGTCTTATCCATTATTCAGTTCGGATTCATTTTGAATCAACTAGTTCCTTTGGAAAGAAGACATACCATACTATTTTTGGTAAAAAATTTAGAATTAGATCTGAAATATTGGACACGTGGAATTCAATACAAGTTCATTATTTGGAAAGGGATAATAATCAACATGTTTTGGGGAAGTTACCATAACTTTCACTTGGTACATAAAATTTTGTCTAGAATTATGGAATTATAGAGAATACATATCAATGTACCACAGGCCAAAATTTCAGACTTGTAAGGGATGAAATTTCAGAGATACATCAGGACAAAGATTAACCGAAATGATAGTCTCCAAAATTATGGTTTTAGAGGTACGTCACTTACAATTGGCATAACTTTTAATTGGAAGATTTGTTTTTGGTGATTCAAAATTTGTGATAAGAGAAAATAGAGGAGTATTATTATTGTTATCCCACATGGCTAAGGGTGTCCTAAAAATTACATCACCAATTAAACCTCCAAAAATCTCATCCATGAATCATGAAGAAAATGAAGATATACATGATAACAAGCTATCCAAATTGGATGACCAACTTAATGAATTGAGTGATAGGTCAATAAAAAATAATGATGTGTTAAACACATAAAAAAAACATAAGAGATGGAAAATAAGATGGATGAAAATAAGGAACATATAGAAAAGAAGATGGATGAAAATCATGGATGAATGGAAAATAAGATGGAAGAATTGAAAATTTCCATGTCAACCATATTGTTACGGGATATTCCTTCAAAGAGATATCAAGATAGAAGAAATCATGTGAATGTGGAGGAAATAAATATTGATCCCAAAACTCATGATTATTCATCTCCTATAGATCCACATCATCGAGGGTTCTACTCGACACCAAGGAATAGATCCTATAACATGGATATTCCAGACAAAGTAATTATTTGATCTTGATGCAACACCCCTACCTCAGTAGGCTCTGCGTGACCTCCCGGTCTTTGGATCTTCCTATTCCCTTGATCCAGAATGGATCTTTAGTTCCCACTGGAACCTTCAACACAAATAGAACCACATGTCCTTTTTAGAAGTTACTCCTGTGCGAACAAGAACTAGGCACGAACCTCCACTCCACGTGACCAACCAATGTGACCATGAACTTCACCCGAAAAGGTATTTCAGGTCTTGCGACTTCAAGATTTATATTGTGAGTCTCCCTGACTCCTTCGATCCCCGAAACCCCAAAATGGGCTAACGGATATTTATCTCCTCCCTTATGCCTCAACCATATGACCTCAGTCAAGTCCTGGGGTCCACCTCCGAGTGCGTTGGGATTTCACGACTCGTGAGCTCGCGATGCGACTCTTGTCCTTTACCCCGAAGTTCGAACTTGTGACTTCTTCTCCTCAGATTGACAGCCCTAAAATTCCCATGATATGACAGTCCAGATTGCATCGGAATTTTGCGTATCGGGATTTCGTAACTCAAGATATCCAAGTCATGACTTTCTCCACACTTCGACTCCCGAAATGACGGAATCTGAAATCACAAGATCAACAACTCCCGTTGACCCAAATCTAACGGCGATTATTACTCCCGAGCTTATGAGTGCTGACAGACACTCAGCCTTAACTCCTCCGCTGATCCACTCGATCCAACAGTCCATGGAAAATTGGTAGTTCTCCCTCTGAGAATTTCAACCGTCCGTTCAAGTTCTAAATACTTCCTGGCCAAATAACTGGTGTCTTCCTCTGAGCTTAATTTCTACGAGGTGACTTTAGCCTTGTCGTCCCTTAGAACGCTTCAAAGTCTCTATCCCTCCTGAGCTTGGTTCTTGCTGCAAACTCAAGGATTCCAAGGGATTCTTCCCACACTCCTTATGGCTTCATGATAATATTTGATTATCTGAACTCTCCAACTCTGCGCACTCCTCACGATAGTAACTCTTCAACCACTCACTAGGTTGGAAAAGTCTAAGACTTCAACTCGCCTACACACACCTTACACGAATCTATGCTATACTTGTACTTCTTCTGGTATGAGAACAACGGTATCTCTCCTGAGCTTTTCTGAGGTAAAAATCAGAACCTTGTCAATGCACTACTTGCAGACCTTCACTGCACCCCTTGCAGGAATTATCAGAATGAGAAAAAAATGAAAATCATATCCTTCCTCTCACGGACTTCATACATTCAACATGAAATCATACAATACAAGCATTGAAACAAATGCATAACAGAGACTGAAATTAATTGTAAACATTCCATTAAATAGATGCAAACAATAATCATCACAACACCATGAAATTGAGTCAAAGCATTCTCATATTAACTCAAGTGCTTCTGTACATGGTTTCTATAGCAACAACTATCTGCTTATACTACTTTTACAATGTCTGTTCTTCTTTGCTCTCCTATTCTCTTTCTCTACAACTCTAATTCTTAC
Organism: Picea mariana; assembly: GCA_032191745.1. Taxonomy (NCBI): domain Eukaryota; kingdom Viridiplantae; phylum Streptophyta; class Pinopsida; order Pinales; family Pinaceae; genus Picea; species Picea mariana. The sequence continues at coordinate 21,546 of JASDQU010948738.1, forward strand.
AAATGAGAATAATCTTCTTACATTACAATGCATACGAGGGAGCTTTCTAGAGTTTTACCTCCTACAACCTCTAACTATCTAATCGAATTTAAAGCCTATATCTACTTTACATTTATTACATTAATTGCCTCCAACAAACATATGAGAGAAATTGCTCAAGATCTGCATTACAATATCCAAACCATAAAAGAAAAAATATATTTTCCAGATATTACATTAATGATTCATCCTTTCAAATTCAAAAAATCCTCAAAATGCACATTGGTGCATATCCATTTGTCCTCCGCTTTGTTGGCTTGCGATACTCCTGCATCATACTCCTTTGGCTGAAAAAATCATGGACTCCTGTTCATGAGCTCCTACACCATCTGTACATGTTTCTGGATCTCTGCCTTGCTTTCTCAACTGGCATCTTCAATCGAGTGTCCCTTCCACTTTACCAAGTATTCATAATTTGTCTTTCTCTGGGTCTTCTTGCTAATTCTCTAGTCAATGATCTTTTCCATCTGCGGCTTCTCAACTACAAGCATCTGTTTGACCCACTGAACTTAATGTTTGTTCTCTTCCCCATATGATTCATTTTCTCTGTAAGGATACATATCTTCTATGTTGAATATGGGTGAAATTACCACACCATCTCGCAATTCTATCTCATAAGCATTTGTCTCAAATTTTTTCAGAATCATACACGAACCTATATATTTCATTTTCATCTTATTATACGTTCCCCTTGGGAATATTTCCTTTCTTAATTGTGCTAATACCAAATCTTCCACTTCGAACTGATTCTCTCTCCTGTCTTGATCTGCTCTGTGCTTATACTCCTAGTTGGAACTCTGCAACCGGTATTTAATCTTACCATGGAGCTCTTGCATCTCTGCTACAAAATCTTCTGCTCCAACACTTCTAAACTCATGCTGCTCTAAATCCCTCAACTTAGATATGCCTCTTGGATGCATTCCATACATTATCTGGAATGGGCTCTGTCCTGTGCTCCGGTTAGGTAAGTCATTATATGCAAATTTTTCTTGCGGCAGAATCTAATCCCACTGACTGTGATGTTCATCAACTAAAATCCTCAATAAGTATCCCAAGCTTAGATTTATTACCTCAGTCTGTCCATCCATATGAGGGTGATATGCTGTGAGCTAAAATATAAATTAGTCCACATCTTCTTCCATAGTGTCCTCCAGAAATGACCAACAAATTTGGTATCTCGATCTGAAACAATACTCTTGGGTCAACCACGAAGTCGAACAACTTCTTTGAAAAACAGATTTGCAATGTGTGTTGCATCACAAGTTTTCTGACATGGAATAAAATGTGACATTTTCAAGAATCTGTCGACTACCACGAATATGGAATCACAACCCCTCTGTTTCCTTGGCAGTCCTAACACAAAATCCATGCTTACCGCATCCCACAACCTCTTTGTTATTGGCAATGGTTGATACAATCTTGTATTCTATCTTTTCCCCTTTGCGTGCTGGAAAATTCTACATCTGTTCACGAATTTCTTAACATCTGTCCTCATCCCTGGCCAATAATACAAATTGTTCAATTGTGCGAATGTCTTATCATGGCTGAAGTGTCCAACCAATCCTCCACTATGTTTTTCCTTCAAAAGGTTATCTCTCATAGAAATCTTCGGGATACACAACTGATTTCCTTTGAATAATAATCCATCCTAGATTAAGTATTCAATCCATTGGCTTCTGTCTCCCAGAACAATATTCTCACATGCTTCATAAGCATCCTTGAAATCTGAATCATCCCTTTACATTTCCTTAAGGCTATCAAAACCTAAGGTCTTTACACGAAACTCCTGTAGAATCAAACATTTCTTGCTCAACGCATCAACAACTTTGTTAGAAGTCCCATAAATGTGATTTATAACAAAGGTAAAGTTTTTCATAAATTCAACCCATTTCGCATGTTTCTAGTTCAATTTCTCCTATCTGGTTACGAATTGTAAAGCATGGTTGTCGCTACACAAAACAAACTCTTTCAGAACCAAGTAATTCCTCCATTTCTTCAGCACTTGTATGATTGCAGAAAACTCTTTATCATACATGGAATAATTTCTCTTAGCATCATTCATCTTCTCACTGAAGTATGGAACTGGCCTATTGTCTTGACTTAAGACTACTCCAACCGGAAATCCACTTGCTTCACATCTCACTTGAGATGTCTTACTAAAATTTGGCAGAAACAAAACTGGCTGTCCAATTATCTTCTCCTTTAGCAACTTGAAACATTTTTCTACTTCCTCTGTCCAATGAAAATATTTATGTCTTTTCTTGACTATGTCCATCATTAATGCACTAATCCCACCAAAATTTCTGATGAACTTCTTGTAAAAACTGAATAATCCATGGAATCTTCTGACTTCAAAGATATTCCTTGGCAATGACCATTATTAGATCGCTTTTACTTTCTCAGGATCCATCTTCAACTCATTCAAAGAGATCACGAACCCAAAATAAATGAGTTCCTTCTTCATGAAAGATGACTTCTTTAGATTTATCAACAACTTCTCTTGCTATAACCTCCTCATCACTAAAGCTAGGTGTCTCAAATGTTCTTCCTCCGTCTTACTAAAGATCAATATATCATCAAGATATAAAATTACAAACTTTCCTATGAAATCTTTCAAGACTTCGTTCATTAATATCATAAAAGTACTTGGCACATTCATCAAACCAAATGGCATGGAAAGCCATTCATACAACCCTTCATTCTTCTTGAATTTTTTCTTCCATTCATCACCTTACCTCATTCTAATCTGGCGATATCCGCTTTTCAAATCAATTTTTGAAAAAATATTTTCTCCACTAAAGCAATCCATCAACTCATCCATCCTCGGTAAAGGAAATCTATACCTAATGGTGATTTTGTTTATAGCCCTCGAGTCTGTACACATCCTCCATCCACCATACTTCTTTGGAATTAACACTGTTGGTAGAACGCATGGAATCAAGATTTCCCTTATCAACCCTTTATCCATCAAATCTTGGACTTTCTTCTTAACCTCTTCATTTTCCTGCAGCGTCAATCTATACACTACTTTGTTTGGAAAACTCGCTCATGGTATAAGGTCAATGTGATGGCTTATACTTATGATGGGCGGCAATGAACAAGGTAAATGGTCCACCACTATATCAACAAAATTCTCCAGCAGTTCCTGAATTTCCTCTGGTAGATCATCTATCGAAGTACTGGTCAAGATGACTCTAGGTTTTCTCACCACAACAAACTGCATTTCTTCATCTTTCTTGACTTCATCCAGAATATCCTTGCCACTCATGAGAAGTATAATATTGCTTGTTTCTTCCTTCACCTTCTTGTCTTCAATTGGAAACAACATATGCGTCCTACCATTCTTCTCTAAGGTGTATGTGTTCTTTCTCCCATCATGAACAACATTTCTGTCATATTTCCACAATTTTGCCAACAAAAGATGACAGACATTCATGGGAATAACATCACATAAAATATCATCTCTATAACCCCCTATCTTAAATTCGACTAAACATTGCTTAGTGACTATTACTTGATTTCCTTTTTGCAACCACGAAACCTTGTATGGGCTTGGATGTGCAACTGTCTCCAATTCCATCTTCTCCACCATTTCCGTTGATACTAGATTATCTATACTTCCACTATCCACAATTACTTTTCATACCCTATCCTTGGTCTTGCAAGTAGTTCCGAACAAACTGTTCCTCTGGAATGGATTCTCTATCTCCTTTTCTGGCTTAAAGAGAATTTTTCTCATCATTAAGGATCTTCTACCTTCTGCATCTTCTGCCTCAACATTTTTCCTTTGCGCTTCTGAAATGTGAGCTTCGCCTCCTTCATATATTTTTTTATCGGGACATTCAAAATATTTGTGTCCTATCTTCCCACAGACAAAACACTTTATTTCATCACCTCTGCATCTTCCTCTTCCTCTGGCTTGAGGAAAAGTGTTCCTATCGACATAATGTCCTCCTTGTGAGCTTCCTCCCCTTTCTGGGTGGTTATGAGGTTTCTTTTCTTCATCCTTGGGCTTCTATACTCTGTCTTGGGCAATTGCTTTACCTCTTCTCTGACTTCTACCTCTGCCCTTTTGACCTTGCTTTCAGGCCAATTTTACTTCTGCCTTTAAAGCAATTTGATAAGCATCTTCCACATTTATAATCATCACCATGCTCATCTCATCTTGAATTTCATATCTCAAGCCATTCATGTATTTGATGACTTTTTCATAATCACTCTCATGACAACTTGCTCTGATGTTGATCCTGTAAAACTCCTCAGTGTATTCCTTCACTTTCATCCCCTTCTGTCTCAAATTATGCATTCTTTGAAACATATTAATTTGGTAATCTCTAGGTATAAACTTGGCTTTCATCTTTGCGATCATCCTATCCCAGTTTTTGATTCGTTGTTTGCCTTTGCAACACCTATTAGCCTGCAATTCATCCCACCATAGTGCTGCATGCCCTTTTAGTCTAGTGAAAGCATGATTTACTTTTTCATCTTCTTTGATATCTTCATAGTTGAAGTATTTATCCAGAACTCTAAACCAATCTAGCAGCTCCTCAACATCAAATTTTCCTTCATACATCGGGATGTCCATTTTTTCTCTGGCCCCTATTCTTGCAACAAATTTGAATAGACATTCTTATGCAACATCTTTGGCTACAAATTCTTCTTCGTATCCAGCTTCATTTTCGATTTCAGCTTCACTGATATCTCCAGTATCAGCTATTCGTCTCTATGATGTCTCCATAACATCCAATCAAGCATGAAGTTCTTTCATTTCCCTTTCCACAGATGGATTGGGCATGGGTCTCTCTTGACATGTTCTTGGTGGCATTGTTTTAATCTGTTCCACGTAGAATTTTAAATCACAACATGCCTTCTGTCTCCCCTCTATAGAAAACAATGATTATAAGCTTCGATACCACCTGACGCAACACCCCTACCTCAGCAGGCTTTGTGTGACCTCCATGTCTTTGGATATTTCTATTCCCCTGAGCCAGAATGGCTCTTTAGTTCCCACCAGAACCTTCGAGAGAAATAGAACCACATGTCCTTTTTAGAAGTTAGGCCTACGTGAACAAGCACTAGGCATGAACCTCCACTCCATGTGACCAACCGATGTGACCATGACCTTCACCCGAAAAGGTATTTCAGGTTTCGTGACTTCGATATTTCTATTGTGAGTCTCCCCGACTCCTTCGATCCCTGAAACCCCGAAATGGGCTAACAGATCTTTATCTCCTCTCTTATGCCTCAACCATATGACTTCAGTCAAGTCCTGGGGTCCACCTTCGAGTGCGTCAGGATTTCGCGACTCTTGATCTCGCGATGGGACTCTTGTCATTTCTCTCGAAGTTTGAATTCATGACTTGTTCTCCTTAGATCAATGACCCTGAACTTCCCATGATCTAACAGTCCATATTGTAATATCAGAATTTCGCGTATCAAGATTTCGTAACTCAAGATCTCCAAGTCATGACTTTCTCCACACCTCGACTCCGGAAATGCTGAAATATGAAATCACAAGATCAACAACTCCTGTTGACCCAGATCTAATGATGACTATTCCTCCTAATATTATGAGTGTTCATAGACACTGAGCCTTAACTCCTCCATTGATCCACTAGATCCAACGGTCCATGGAAAATCGGTAGTTCTCCCTCTAAGAATTTCAACCGTCCATTCAAGTTCTCAATACTTCCTAGATAAATAAATGGCGTCTTCCTTTGAGCTTAATTTATGCAAGGTGAATTCAACCTCGTCTTCCCTTCAAACACTTTGAAGTCTCTATCCCTCCTGAGCTTGGTTCTTGCTGCAAACTCAAGGATTCCAAGGGATTTTGCCCGCACTCCTTGTGGCTTCATGATAATCTTTGATTATTTGAACTCTCCAACTCTGTGCACTCCTCACGACAGTATCTCTTCAACCACTCACTGGGTTGGAAAAGTCTAAGACTTCAACTCTCTCTCACACACCTTGCACGATTCTGTGCTATACTTGTACTTATGATGGTATGAGAACAACAATATCTCTCCTGATCTTTTCCGAGGTAAAACTCAGAACCTTGTCAACGCACTATGTTGGGCCCTTCATTTTTGAGATAGAATTGCGCAAGTTTTGAATAAGCATGAGTCATGCAAAATTCATCAGAGGATGGAAGGAAGAATAACAGAAAGCAGTTGCGGACGCTACCACAACACCACCTAAGGAACAAAAAATTGCAACAGAACAATAAGGCGAGCAAGCCAAGCAGGAAAACATAACCTAGCTATATATACGACTGAATACAATTGTAAAAGGGTTGGTTAGGTTGGGTTGATGTTGTTGTCATCCATTCAGTTCGTTGGTTCACTCATTCATGAGTTGAGTAGAGTCAGGTTGAGTCACATCTATCAGAGTCCCCCAAGGTTTTGGGATTAGTTGCTGCTACCTGTTGTAAGTTGAGAAGAGGGGAGTCTATACTAAACAAGACCTATCAGTTGGGGAATTAGAACTCTGTGGTTGAGGCCTAGAGCCAAGATTTGGTAATGAATATCTCTATGTAATTCTGAGTCTGTTGTGCAAGAAAGATCTCAGAGATAATATGATAAAGGAGAACCAAATTTTCAAAATAGGATGTGTCTTGCATGTTTACTTGTGCATTGAATTGTTCCTTTATGGTTTATGAGTTCCGTTTAATGGTTCTATGCTTAAAGCGTTGTTCATAATGTAAGTAGGTTCAATTCTTGCAGTTAGATGTTTCAGATTTGATGTTGCTCTTGCGCACGAACAAGAATGAGTTCTGGATGATCTATGGATTCTCTTTGGTATTTTCCCTACCCTTCCCTATATTTCTGTCTCAACAACGCTTCAGGTGAGAATTCTTCCCTTCAAAGGAGATGAAAATTCTAGCACTCTAGACTACACAATACCTTTTGTTGGTAACCTGAGAAGAACCTTGGCCTGATCTAATCTGTGCCAACAAAATGGTTCTGTTGCCGGGACCCGTGTAAAAAGGGAACCTGTAGGAAGAATGCTACCGCCAATCCATAGATCTGGCATCGATCAATGGTGGGAAAGAAACTATGATTCCTTCACATGGAAAGAAGCAGAACTAAGAAGAAAATTAGTGGGAACTACTAGGGATGCAATCTTTTACTCAGAAAGATCAAGCGACCAGTACGATATTTTCTGGGTTAAATTCCCAGAAGATTTTTTTCACTGGATCAAGAGACTCCAAGAAGCTCTAGAATTCCAGGGATGGGTCAAGAATATCTGCGCATGGGATACCGATAAGTTAGCAGCACTCCACAAGCTATATTTCCCAGTCACACGAAATGTGGATTTCTGGGTTAGGACCACGATAGAAGGATACATAATCGAATTTGCAGCTGAGAACCACCAGTATTTCTCGTGAGCAGAGGAAATTTTCAAGAAAGGCATAAGGGGAAGAATGTTAAGAGAGATCCCTTTGTGGATTAATACTTTCTTGGTGGAGGAAGGGATGTTGATTATATTCCCGACTGAGATGGCAACATAAACACCCTCACTTGGGGTAGGGTGAGACGGGGTGAAATTCATGGCATGAGAAAGGGGAAGGGTTCTTTGAAAAATGGGGGGGAAACAACAAGAAACATATTTGAGAGATGAGCAAGCCTTGAAGAGAGCCTCCATAGTTGAAAAATGGTGGTGCGGAAAGATCAAGAAAGCCGCAAGAGAGTCTGAAAAGTTAAGGAAAGAAGGAGGATCAAGAGAAATAAAGGAAAGACAGATGGAAGAACTGCAGAGAATGAAAAGATAGGAACGATTGGCCAGTCAAAGATTGAACGAGAGAGAAGAAAGGAGAGAAAGAAGTCCCCAGGAGGTGAGATGAGAAGGAGGAAGTGTGGATGTAAGAGAAGAGGAAGTGAGGATGAATCTTGGAGGAGAAAGAGAAGATTCAGCCCCGATGACAGGAGAAATTGGGAATTTGGTTGAAGAGATCACCCCGGTGGAAGCTAAAGAGACCCCCCAGATCAAAGAAAACCGCCCTGAAGCCAATGGCGCCAGCCCCGAATCACCCATACCCCAAGTGCCTTCTATACAAGCAGTAAGTTCAACACTACCTTCTCATGCAAGTTCTGTTCCAGTACAATTAGTTAATCAATCACAACCAGGAAGTGCGAGTACAGGGAGAATATTGGGATCCTATGGTAGATCGCAAGCAGGACCGTTAGGGTTCATATTGATATGAACAACAGGATCAACAATGGCCAACCATACGGGAGGCTCGATCGTGAGATACCCATAATTTTTGGGTAAGGGAGATGAAGACGTTGAGCAACACTGGTTCTTATGCGAAGCAATCTAGAGATATAGAGTGTAAAGCCCTATGTAACAAAGCCTAATAAAATTCATAAGTTTAACCATAAAATTTCTTTCAACGTATAAGCAATTTTCTTATTTAGCATATAAGCAAATTCAACATCATGATGACAACCACCTAACACAGCGTAATCATGAAAATACATACCTCTGACTGATGCTATTCCTCCAATCTCCGTCTATCCTCGATTCTCTGCCCAAACTCTTCTCAAAACCGAATCTTTCCTCCCTGCCAGCTAGGAACAGAGCCTATCTGGCTCCCTAGATCTAGGATTCCGTGAGGATTCCTAGCCCCTAAGCCCAAAACTCCCAACAACCGATGCTCCCCTATAATAGTCCACCCAAACTCCAAACCAAAAAAATACAAACCAAAAAATACAATCCCTAATCTCAAATAATGCTTCCTTCCCCCCAAAATTCCAAAAGTGCCTCTCCCCAATGCCTCTGCCCCCTCATATCCTACTTCCCATTCACTGCCTCCTCCCTTCATTCAATGCCACCCATCTTATCCCTCCATTTAATGCCTTATCCCTCCATTCAATGCCTTATCCCCCCATTCAATGCCTTATCCCTTCATACGTTAAGTTTTCTATTAAATAAATTAAAAATTATTAAACTTTTAATTCGTTACCCAAACATTAAATGAGTTAATTAATTAATTAATCAACATATATTAAACAATAATTAATTAATTAATATTATTAATAAATAATCATTATTTAACTAATATATATTAGGATAGTTAATTATTTAATTAATTATACTTGATAAACCTTAAGCAATTATTTAACTAGGTTTGTTACATACACCCACCCTTCAGGAAACTTCATCCAGAAGATAAAGTATTTTATGATACAAGGGAAAAGAAACATGGTTCACACATTCATAACAAACAACTGACATTATTAGTAAGTAAGCCAAGAAACTCATACATACTAGAGTACATGTGCAAGAAATGCATGTGTAGCTAGTACATACAAGTCTCGTTCATGTACTAATATCAATAACTATCATCTCTATAGTAATTTCCATTTGCATCCAATCCATTCAACAAGACTATTCATTTTATAAAAGACAATAAACCAATCAAATGTTTGCGAAATCATTTAATTACAATTATTTAGCTCAACAATGTTATTTAGACAATTGTAGTTTAGTTACATAATTATGAATATTCATATATATCCATTTTATTTTCAGAAGGAAAAACAACAAATTCCACCATAAGACAAATCTCCATACACTCTCAACTATTTCTACTCATCCTTCCTCCCTAACTTACTTCCATCTTCCATTCCTATCCTTCCTCTGCTGGACTATCTTGGAGCGTCAACTATATTGATCTAACGCCAAATAGAACCCGTAAGCGGAAGTGTCACTATCTTGACCAAGCTTCCCAAGAAGGCAACTAATAGTCATCATCACACATCTAGGGGAGT
>JASDQU010948739.1:12593-24877 GCA_032191745.1 Picea mariana
TTGGTGTAACTCGTATACTATTGTTCATTTCTCATTGGATATAGTTGAATGGTTTAAGTATAAGTTGAAAAAGGTTTTAAATTGTACTTGATACTGATTCACCCCCCTCTCAGTATCAACAATCACCTCGTAGTTCTATTTGGATGCATGTATTTTCTCATCTAACACTCCCACTTCATGTGTGTTTCCTCTTTTTGTTTTATTAAAATAATAAGTAAAACAATAAGTTTGAGTTTGATCACTAGGATCAATAATGTGTTGATAACAAAAGAATAAAAATAAATATAATAAGTTTTAAATTTGAAATTTTTAGGTATCACATCCATGCCTCCTTAGAACTTAACACCATCCTTGGTGTTATCTAATATGGATATGGATCATTCTGGAACATAAATGGATATGATTTATGCATATGATCCTCCATTTTCAATGTAGCCTCTTTGAGACAAAGGTGGCTCCACTGCACCTTTACCTATTCGATGGCTCGATTCTAGAGTGTAAGCTCCCTCATGTCAAGAATAGGATCTGATTCTACTGGGAACTTTCCCTCAGGTTCCACCTATATAATATTCATCCAAAACATTTGTAGGATCATGTATATATGTTTTTAATAATGAAACATGGAATACATCATGTACTTTTATTGTGGCTAGAAGTGCAAGATGATGGGCTATAAATATTATTTGTGCAAGAACTTCAAAGGGGCTACAATATCTAGGAGATAATTTAGCATAACTCCCCAGTATTAAAGAACTTCTTTTAGGCCTTACTCTTATATACACATGGTCTCCAATATTGAACTCCCTTGGAGTTCTTTTGGAATATGTGTAACTCTTTTTCCTGTCGTGAGCTTCTTTAAAAATTTGTTGTACCTGTTTCACATTTAGTTCCATTTGCTTTAACATTTCAGGTCCTATCATTAATATATTGACATGATTATTCCAAGAAACATGGGTGTTGTATTTTCTTCCATAAATAATTTCAAAAGGATGGAGTTTAGTTGAAGCTTGGTAATGATTATTATAAGTGAATTCAACCAAATGTATATATTCTTCCCATTTGTTTGGTCTATTCATAACATACATTATGAGCACATCTTCCACTATTTGATTTTTTATTTCTGTTTCCCATCCATCTGAGGATGGTAAGCAGTAATAAAGTTTAGTTGTGCATCTAAGCCTTTAAACAGGGCTTTCCAAAAGTTTCCAGTAAATTTCGTGTCTCTATCTAAGATCATAGTTTTAGAAATTCCATGTAGTTCGAAGATTTCCTTCATAAATACATCTGCTATGTTGACATATTTATAAGTAGATTTAACTGTTATGAAGTGTGTTTCTTTACTTAAGTTATCAACAAAAACCATTATAAAATAATTTTGTTTATTACTCTTAGGTACACCTGTTATAAATTCCATACTTATAATTTCCCATTTCCATTTAGGTATGGGTAAAGGTTGTAATAATCCGACTCGATGTCAATGTTTAACTTTAACTTGTTGACATTTTATGCACTTAACTAAATAGTCAAGAGTTTCTCCTTTCATGTAAGGCCAATAAAATTCCTTCCTTAACATAGTAATGATTTTATGATAGCCAAGATGTCCAAAGTATGGATTTTTATGTAATTCATTCAGTATTAGTAATTTAATTTCTTATACTTCAGGTATATACAACCTATTTTTATACATTAAAAATCCATTTTTAGAAAGTCTGCAGTCTGCTTTTTCCGTTTCATATTGATTCTATACTAATTTACATTTAATACTTTGATATTATATATCCTTTTCAACTGCAATCTTGACTTTTTCCTCTAAATTATTTTCATAATTACTTCTTGTAATTGTATAAATCAGATTTGCATGCCTTCTCAAGGCATCTGTTATCTTATTTTTCTTTCTCTTTATATGTCTTATTTTAAAATCATACTCTCTCAAGAAGGATAACCACCTTGTCTGTCAAACATTGATATTTTTTTTATCAAATAGGTATTTTAAAACAATATTGTCTGACATCAATAGAAATTTTTTTTCTATCAAATAGTGTCGCCACATCTTTAGTGCATGTGTTATCATGACTAATTCTAAATCTCGTGTTATTTGATATCTTCCGTGTTCCTTAAGATTTGTAGGTTCACATGCAATTACAAGATTATCCTTCATTAATACTCTTCCAAATACTTCAATGCATGCATCTGTGCATACAACTAAATCCTTATATGGATCTATTATTTTTAGTATAGGACTTGTTGTTAGGAGATGTTTTAGTTTTTCAAAACTTTCTTATCATTTTTCAAACCATATAATTTTTTTTCCTTTCTTTTGTAGGGATGTTATAAGATGAGAAATATTTGAAAACCCTTCAATAAACCTTCGGTGATATCCTGTTATACCCATAAATGATATAATGTCTAAAACATACTTTGGAAATGGTTGGTCCATAATGGCTTTAACTTTATGAGGGTCAACAACTATTCCTTCTTTATAAACTACATGTCTTAAATATCAAATTTAATCCTTATAAAAATCACATTTACTAAGTTTAGCATATAGCTTCTGTTGTCTCAAGATTTATAGAACTATTCTTAAGTGTTCTTCATGCTCCTGTTCATTATTTGAGTAGATTAGTATAGCGTCAATAAAGTCAAGTACAAATTTATTTAAGTATTTACTTCAGATACTATTCATTAGACACATGAATGAGGCTAGGGTGTTTGTTAACCTAAATGGTATCACTACAAATTCATAATGCCCATATATCGTTCTAAAAGTTATTTTGTATATAACTTCATCTTTAATTCTTACTTGATGATATCCTACTTGTAAATCAATTTTTTAAAACATCATTCCCTCGCATACTTGATCGAATAGATCATTGATGTGGGGTAAAGGATATCTATTTTAAATTGTCATTTTATTAAGTTGTTGATAGTCTATACATAGTCGTAAGGTTTTGTATTTCTTCTTGAAAAATATTACCGGTACTCCCTAAAGAGATACACTTTGTAAAATATACTTTTTTTCTAATAACTCTTGAAGTTCATATTTTAGTTCATTCAGATCTAAGATATTCATCCAATATGGTGCCTTTGAAATTGGCACCGCTCCGGGTAGTAAGTCTACAAGGAAGCTTATCTCTCTCTTAGGAGGTGATCCAGTAATTTCTTGGAATACATCTTGAAATTCTTGCAATATAGGGAAATTTTCTATATCCTTTTTACTTTAGTCTTTTTCATTATCTATTACATGAACAAAAAATATTTTTCATCCCTTACGAACACATACTTTAATCTTCAAGGATGAGATATTCCTAATACTAATGGTTCTTGGTATTCCTTTAATATCAATAATTTTACCATTGTCATATACATAAGTAAATGTTTTGTCATAGAAGTTTAAAATTACCTTGTATTTTTCTAACCAATTGGTACCTATTAATCCATTATATGATCCTAGTTCCAAAATATTCAAATCTACTTGAGTTTAAATCCATTCATACAAATTTCACAGCATCTAACAAGACTTGTAACTTTCCATTTTGTTCTTGTAGCAAGTTGTACTAACCATGCTTTTTCAATTTTTTCTTTCCATAGTTTACAAATTTCAACTATTTTAGGTGAGACATAACTTAAACTAGGACCTGGATCAATCAAAATGGAAATTGGTTGATCATTCAACATAACTTCTACTTCCACCATGGAAGCTTGATGGTCTGATTGTCTGTTCTCCAATACTGCGCTAATCTTTGGGGTGTTCCTCGCTATTTCACCAATTGTAGTAACTTCCCAAACTGTATGTATATATCTATTGTTTTTCTTCCTGAGAGGAAAATATTTAAAATAACATGGTTCACCACACTACCAACACTTTATTGGTTCATTTTGGGAAGTTTCTTTGTTATGAAAAGTTGTTGGTTTTTCATTTCTAGTATCAGACAGGTTATAAGGCTTATTATTTCTATATTTATTTTCCTAAAACCCTTTTTCAATGTTTTGTTTTTTTGTAATTTAGAGTTTGTATTGATTCCTGGTCAAAAATACAGATGTCTAGAAGTCATCTAATTACCTGGCATCCTTTCCCTGTTGGTAAACCACCTCTGCCAGGTGTCCAAGTTCAAAGGAGGTAACGGTGCCCATTCGGGAAACCACCATTGTCCGATGTCCAGTATAGAAAAACAAACTGTGCTACAAGGCCACGCAGGGATAGATTTATCAAAGGGCCAGATTTCATGTGTATGAGGGTAGTAATTCTACTGTGCCACGCAGGGCCAAAATAATGATAGCAAGAGAAAAAGAGCATGGGAATGCATTAGTAACCTGTACCTAGACGCGGCCTAGTGTAGACCTGCACTTCCTGTGCTTTTCCTTTCTCTTGGTCAACCATGGCTCTTCGAAGGTCTTGAAGAAATGCCATCACTATATCCAGTTGGCACCAACAGTCGTCTTCCTTGGTCTAAACTTATCCCATGGCTATTTTGATGTCCTCTAGATCTTTTTTAATGTTCCTCAGAGTGGTCATGATCTCAGCTCACTCATCATCCCTGCTAACAAAATGAGAAGGGCGGTTAGAGAGCGAAGAGGAGGAAGAGGAGCCCAAAAGAGGGGAAGAATGTGAAACAGTGGGGGAAGGATGAGGGGAAGGTGGTGGAAAGAAGGGATGTCGTGGGGGGAGGTGGATCATAACTGAGTGAATTGACCAAGAGGTCAAACCACTCGACCCTATAGCCGCAGGGGTTTGAGTAGGGGAAGAGGCTAGTGATTGGATCATAGGGTGTTTTAGAAGGAGAGGGGATGACTAGATGGGCGAGAGGAGGGGAAAAAAATTCTTCAGGTGGGTGAATGCCCATGGGGGCCAACGGAGGGGGAGAAGCCAAATTAAAGCTCAAGGATTCACAAGATAGATCAGAGGGGGGGCAGTTTCCTTCCATGGGCTTGGTACCAGGTTGCTCCACGGTTTGGTCTGCCCCTGGGTCATGGCATGAAGGAAGGAGGCGGTTTTGGAAGGGAGAAGCTTCAGAATGTATGTTTTGCACCAGAAAGCTCCAAAACAAGAATGGAGGGATCACACCAGAGTGGGAGAGTAGAGAAGAGAACGGAAAGAGACTAGGGGGGTCACTTTGAGAAAAATGAGTGAATGAGTGAGACAAGGGGGTCAATAACATGACCGACTGAAGATGAAGTGGCTGGGAAGTCTCACTGCATTGCACCATGAGGATGCACAGGTCCTTGCTCATGTGAGCCACATGGTGAGAGTGAGAGAGGAAAGGTGACGACAAATATTTTGAATGCTAGTGAGGCTTTAAGGGAGGACGTGACATTGGGCTGACACCTAGTGTCATGTATCCTGGCCATGTGGCCTTATACAGAGTTGCTTTCATCATGTCATGGTGTCACCCCATCCAGGGGTCAGTATTTGGTGTGAGATAGGATCCTGCATGCGATGAATGTAGGGTGCATGGGATTGGCGTCAGGGGAGGAGGCGAAGACCCCTTCCTCCAAATCGAACCCATATTAGCTAATCAATTAGCCACTTGATTGTTGTTCTTCTAACATGTGATGGGAGGATTACCCATCGATGCTAAAGAGTTGATTTTGTTCTGAAAATTCCATTCATTAGTCTCCAGCTTGGGAAGATTTTCTCCAGGCATTCCCCATTAATCAAATGTGTAAGGATATTTATCACAATTTGTGAGTCGCCTTCCATAATGAGGGGAAAAAGATCTTTGTCTAAAGTCGCTTGTAGACCACAGAGGAGACTCCAAATTTCCATAACATTGTTGGTATTGTGTCCCATATTACTTTCCAGGATATGGAGTGTTTCTCGTTTTCCATTCCAGATAACCCCCCAATATCCTGTTGGACCCAGGTTCCCTTTGGAGGCTCCATCAAAGTTGAGTTTAAACTAGGCTTTGGGTGGAGCGTCCCAGTGGGTGTGGCTTGTATTTCGTCTTGCAAATGCTATTGATTTTTCAAGGGTGGGAGTGAGATTGATTTTCCATGCCTTGAGAATGTGAAATTCATTTAGAGGGGGTGTGAGGTCCTGCTCTGTCCACGGTTGCAGCAAGATGGTTTCGTTGATAGTGGTTTGGATTGTGTTCCACACCTCCTTCCAGTTCCTGGTGATCGATTTGAATATTCTTCCATTCCTCTCTTTCCAAATGTTCCAAAGGATGAAACCTGGAAACAACTGCCAAATTTTGTTGAGGATGGGTGACTAAAAGGTTGAGCTTCTCCATCCCTCAATGGTTTCCTTTAAGCCTGTGTGGTTTCTATTCGACGTTCTCATGATACTGGCGTTGTGATCTGAGATGCATGAACTATAAGGACAAAGGTTTAGAAGGTGATTTTGTGTTTCTTCCTCCTGACCACATACATGACACCAGGAAGGGCCAATGAAGCCTCTTTTCTGTAGATTATCCCAGGTGAGGATGTTGTTGTGCGCCACTAACCAAATAAAGGTGTTGATTTTTGGCCAGGTTTTCATATCCCAAATTTTCCCCCAAACTTATTTTCAAGGTAAGGTTTTATGGCCCGCGTTTATGTAGTAGGCTTTTGAAATGTTGAAGGCCCATGTGGTGGAGTGGCCCCATCTGAGTATGTCCTTGCCTTGTTGACTGGAAGTTTTCCTTACATCTAGCTGTTAATGAAAGGGATGTAGGTTAAGCTGTGGGAGAATGTGCAGGTTCTCATGAGAAGTTTTCTAGGTGCACCAGATTTCCCCTGGGTCAAAAGGCTTCCAGTAGTCTATCACTTTGTGAAATCCAACAGCTATTGTAAGGGGGATGAGGTTGCTAAGATTCGAATCTGTGTTCATGGGTGGGAGTTGTTTCCATGAATTGATCGAAAAGTAATCTGAGGAGCCACTTGTAAGTTCCCAGAATGAGTGGTCAGTGATGAGTCCTCGGTTGTTCCTAGCTGCATTCGAGATCAGTGACTGCGAGCTTTGGCCAATCCACCTGATGAGCTATGTTTCCAGGAAAGTGGGGGTATATTTCTTCCTCCATATTTGCACCCACAAATCTTGTGGTCTCTTTAAACATCTCCACCAGATTTTAGCAATCAGGACCTTGTTGAGAATAGTTGGGTCTCGGAGGCCGAGTCCTCCATCCTTTTTTGGAGTGCAGAGTTGTTTCCAACTTACCATGGACATTTTACGCCCTTCTTTGTTACCATGCCACAGGAATCTTCTTTGAAGCATTCTCAAAGTGTTAAGAATGAAATTTTGGGCCGCGAAGTCTGAGAAGATGTAAATCGAGAGAGATTGCAGAACAAATTTAAGTAGGATGAGGCGACCAAGAAAATTGAGGGAACGAAAGGTCTAGAGAGAGAGTCTATTTTTGAAGCTGGAAAGTAGGGAGTCCCAGAAAGAATTTCTGAGTGGGTTTTCGATGAGGGGGATTCCTAGGTAAACAAAAGGGAAGGATTTTGTGGGTGAAGCCTAAGAGGTGTGTGAGGTGAAATTGGATTTCCACAAGAGTGTTAAAGAAGAAAACTTGGGATTTGCGTAGATTCACCTCCACTCCCAAGGCCTTGCAAAAGAGGTCAATGATGGCTCTGAAGCATAGGTCTTTTATGGCTTTGGAAAAACCCACAAGAAGTATATCATGTATGAATTGACTGTGAAAGATGGGGGAGAAATTCCATGGGGTGTTAGGCCAGAGAGAGAGTAGTCCTTGATGGTTTCTTTAAGGGTGTGTCTTAGTCCTTCTACCAATAGGATAAAGAGAAAAGGCGAGAGTGGGTCCCCTTGTGTTATGCCTCCTCAAGGAGAGAAGGTTTTGGAGGAGAATCCATTAATGAGAATGGAGAACAATGTTGAGGAGGTGAGATTGACCATCTAGGATACCCAAGCAGGGTCGAAGCCAAAGTCTAGGAGGGAAGATCTTAAGTAGTTCCAACTCGATTTTTCAAAATATTTAGAGAGGTATAGTTTTAAGAGCATACCTGGAGTTTTGGTAGAGTGAAGTGAATGGATAACTTCATCAGCTAGGATCACGCTATCCATAATTTGAATTCCCTCAAAATAGCCTGATTGTTCTAGAGAGATCAGGAATGGAAAAATGGGTTTAAGTCAGGTGGTAATAATCTTAGTGAGGAGTTTGTAAATGACATTGCAGAGGGCTATAGGAGTGAATTGTGATGGGCATGTAGAGTTTTTTTCCTTAGGTATGAGGGTGAGGAAATTTGTGTTGAGGACTTGGAGGAAATTTCTGGATTTTCTAGATTCCTTAATGATTTCCCAAACGTCTTCACGGATGATGCTCCAACAGTAATGAAATAAGTCTGAGGTAAATCCATATGGTCCAGGAGCTTTGCCTAGCTGTGTAGCCTCGAGAGATTGATCAAACTCCTCCTGAGTTATTGGTCTCATGAGGGCTTCATTTTTCTCTTTGGTGACCTCCTTGGGAATGTTCCTGAGGATGGAATCTATGGCCTGCGAGAGATCTGTTGGGGGTTCCATGAGAAGAGTTTGATAGTAAGAAAGAAATTCCTTTTCCATATCTTCATGTTGTTTAATTTATATACCCTGCACTGAGACTAGGTGTGTAATGCGATTGGTTTGGCACCACTGGATCACAGATATTTGGAAGAATTTTGTGTTTTTTCCCCCTCTTTCAGCCATTGGATGCGATATTTGTTTCTCCAGAGTACTTCTTCCTGCACTCTTCTTTCCACAATCTGGTTGTTTATAAGTGTTTCTTTCATTTTAAGGTCTTCTGTCAAACCCTGTGATCGAATATGTTGTTGGACTGTCTGCATTTGTTGTTTAAGGTTTTCCTGTGCTTGGAAGATGTCGCCAAAGGTAGACCTATTCCATGATTTTAGGTGTTGCTTGAGGTTTTTTATCCTTTCTTGGAACTGATACATTGGGGTCCCTGTTTGAATAGTCACCTCATCCCACCATGTCTTTATGTTTGTTTGGAAATCCAGGTGTTTCAACCAGAATTTTTCAAAGTGGAACGGTTTCCTTCCTGGGGTACCAATGATGTCGAGAGTTAGTAAAATTGGCCAATAATATGATCTTGGGGTGTCTATGACTTTGGCGTCCCAAGCTAATCCGTCCATCATAATAGATTTGGAGATTGGGAAGCAATCAAGTCTTTTGGAGACATATTGTGCCCCTGAATGCCTATTTGACCACGTGAACATCCCATTGTCCGTTCCAACATCAATGAAATTTAAGATATCGATGGTATCATTGAAACTTATGATGTCATTGCCTAGAGAGCGATGGCCTCCCTTTTTCTCCTCTAGCCCTATGATCATGTTGAACTCTCCCCGAAGGATCCAACACTGGGGGCCTAAATGCTCTGCTATCCATTCCAAGTGTTGAAGAAAGGCTTCCCTATCCCCTGGTCTAGGGGGGAAAACAAATTTGTGATGTCACCTTATTTGTTCGAGCCAATGAGGCGAAAGGACACAGTGATGGTCCATTTGGAGATAAAAAAGCTGTCAAGTAGGACTGTGGTGGGGTTCCAAAGCATTGCAAAACCTCTAGCTTCCCCTCTGGCATCCACTTCCACATACTGAGATTTCTTCCAGCATCTTTGTAGAGTGATATTTACCTCTATCACTATGCATTTTGTTTCCTGTAGGAGGAGTATGTCTGGCTGATCCTTCTTGACTTTGTCTTTGAGAAAAGCTTGTTTTCTCTTTGCGTTAAGGCCAGTTATGTTCTAGGATAGTATCTTCATGATGATGATGGGGGTTGGAGGGGAGGGAATCTTTTTGAGATCAAATGTATTTGGCCTGAGTTGACCATAAAGTTGCCTACATCTTGAATGAGTTGGTGTTGTGGTTTTCTGCCTCTCTTATTTTCTTCTTTTGTAGGCTTGCATTGTTCCTTTGAGGTATATTTTTGTATTCCTAGATTTGTGTAGGCTCTGGATGAACCTCCTGTCGAAGAATTGAGAAAGACCTTGTGCACCTTATGCAGTTGGTCTGGAGGAATGGTGTATAGTTGTTTCTTGCGATACGATTGCTCCAGATGGTCCATGCCAATGCCTGCCAATTCCTAATCCTCTAGGTCCATATTTGGATCCCCTATTTCCAGGTCGAGAGTATTTGGAAGAATGGGCATCGAGATTGGAGATTGAAAGGAGGGAGGGGCTAGGGGATCGGGCATAGCATAGGTTTGACTAGCTACATGTGTTGTCAAAGGGTTGGTGGATGAGGAGGGGGTATCCGAGGGGGTTTGGAGGGAATCAAAGGAGGGACCTAGGGGGGGTGTCTTATTTGTGAGGGGTCTAGGGGGGGCCTGGGGGGGTGTCCTCTTGGATTAATGCTTTCTGTGGTCTGTGACCTGGGTAAAGCCCTCCTTGGTCTTGTCAGATTCTTCCTGAGCTGGCTTAGGTTGGTTATTTAGAGGGAATTCATGGAAAAGATGTCCATGCTCATGACATTTGCAAGAGAGAAAGGGAATGTTCTTGTAATCTAGGGTTTGGGGCCACTCATTTTCTTGATAATCTAGGATAATGGCTCCAGGAAGGGGTTTTGACATGTTTAAATAGACAGAGATGCGGGCATAAGTAGTGTACCTTCATTTCTTGGTTGCCTCTGAGGCTTTGATGTAGCTGCCGATGGTGTTCCCTATTCCTGTGAGAATCACCTCCAACCAAAATTCCTATGGGAGTGAGTACAACCACAGCGAGACTAGGGCTTGGGTGAAGTCTTCCTTTTTTGGGCTGAATATTTCTGTCCAGAATCTGAGGAAGAGGCCTGCTGAGTTGTAGAAGTACGCCCCCCCCCTCAAAGATTCGATTTCTATCCTCTAGGTATGGAAAATGATTGTGAAGAAGCCTTTTGATCATAGTTGGAGATCGTAATATCCCTTGGGTTTCCACCAATGTTGAATCCATTTGACCATGTCTTTTTCAGAAGTCCATAGCCCCAGAAATTTTCCTATTAGGGAAAAATCTCTCATGTATTGTTTCTGATATTTGATTCTTGGAGAGTTGATGGTGTATTTTGGAGCTGTCATATCTTCTGGGATTCATTTTTTGAGTTCCCAGGTGTGTTTAGATTTTGGCTAACTGGTTTCATGATCAATCTCCATCGATTTTTCCTTTATCATTTCGTCCTCCCAGATTAGTTGTTGCATGCCGTCCAGGAGTTCAAAGGTTGGGCGTTTGAAGTGAGAGGAGCCATGCTCCTTTCCTATGACAATGTTGTAGGAGGGGATGTGTGACGCCCCTCCCTCAGCCTCCATGGCCGTGGCATGGAGTAGAAGGCAGTAGATTCAGGTTGTAGCAGAGAACCCTAGCGCACATTTTCCACCACTTCCAACCCTTTTTCAATGTTATTATTGATAAAATTTGCTTATTTTCTTCATGGATGAAACCTTTCAAATTTCTTTCCCTTGTTTCTACCATTTTCATTTATGGTATCTAACATTTTCATTTCTTGTAGAAGCTCTTCAACTCCCAGGTATCAAACTATATTTTTTATTTTATGTTATGCATGTAATAATTTTGGACATAAAGATGTGAATTGTAGATCTATCAACAGGAGCATAAACAAATTTGAAATTCATACACAAAAGGGTTATCCAGGAAGGCCTAGTGAAACACAGAGAACAAGTATAACAGGTTTGAATCTTTGAGCACTGAAGTGGAATGTTACAAATGTAACAACTTTGAACACATGGAAAAATATTGTGGAATGCCAATCCCTCCTAGAGAACTGCAACATAATAAAAACACTCACAAACAAGAACCTCATAAAAGGACATGGATAAGAAAGCATAATCAGTATAGCAATGAAGAATGCACACTCACTATACAACCTAAGAAGAAGAAACATGGTTGGTATGTTGACAGTGGCTGATCAAAAAACATGATAGGTGACAGAGACAGGTTTCTTACATTAATAAAGGAAAGATATGGATCAGTCTCCTTTGGAAATGATTATTCATCTAAAATCATTGGAAAAGGCACATTTAGAATTGGGAACAAGAATACCAAGGCAAGAAATGTTCTACTAGTAGAAGATATGAAACATAATCTTCTAAGTGTGATTCAAATGTGTGACCAAGGTAATAAATTTACTTTCGATTCACAAAAGTGCAACATAAGAAAAGAAGGTTCAAAAAAATTGATTGCAACAACTATGAGAACTTCAAGCAACATATATGTATTAACTCAAATTGTAAATGAAAAGTGTTTCCTAGGAAACGAAGATGAAATTTGGCTATGGAACAGAAGAATGGGTCACATACATTTTGATAACCTTGTCAATGTCGGAAAAAAGGAAGCAGTCAGAGAAATGCCCTAGATAACGAAACCATCCAA
>JASDQU010948739.1:24990-36205 GCA_032191745.1 Picea mariana
CTACAACAAACAGTTTAAAATGTGAGAAATACTTTATGTTATTAGTTGATGATTATACAAGAATGACTATAGTTTTCTTTCTCAAGAATAAGTCAGAAGCTTTTGAAAAATTCAAGGTCTACAAGGAAATGGTTGAAAATGAAATGGATTCAAAAATCAATTGCTTGAGATATGAGAATGGAGGAGAGTTCACTTCAAAGGAATTTATGGACTACTGCAGTATTCATGGAATACAAATCGAATTCTTCATTGCTGTGACACCTCAATAGAATGGAGTTGAAAGAAAGAACATGATAGTACAAGAAATGGCTCGAACAATGTTCATGGTTTCCAAATTGACAAATATCTTTTGGACATAGGCAATGCATACAACATTTCACATTCAAAACAGATTAATTCTCATAAACAACACTGACAAAACTCCATACGAGATATGGAAAGGAAGACCAACAAATGTGAATCACTTCAAAGTTTTTCGAAGCAAATCCTACATCAAAAGAGAAGATGGAAGAATGGGAAAGTTTGACTGTCGTGTGGAAAAATGAGTACTTGTTGGTTACTCAAGTACAAGGAAAGCATACAAGTGTTACAACCTGAGATTGAACAAAGTCGTAAAAAGCATCAACGTAACGATTGATGAAACATGTAGACAAGAATTAAAGGAAGAAGAAAATGAATCAATGGAACAACTTTATGAAGAATAAACAAAATATGAAAAAGTAGAAGTAGAAGATGAAGAGGATCCGATAGAAGTAGAAGAGAAAGTTCAACAAATACCTCCAAAGACACCTAGATGATGAGTACAAAAGAATGATCCTCTAGATCATATTATCAGAAAAAAAGATGCAGGAGTTGATACTAGAAGAAGAATCCATTCACCAGAATAAACTCACCTAGCACTCTCATCTACGATTGAATTAACTTGTTTTGAAAAGGCCAACAAGGATAAATTTTGGAATAAGGCCATGGATGAAGAATTGGATCAAATAGAGAAAAATGACACTTGAGAATTGTTTCCAAGACCAAAGGATAAGAATGTGATTGACACAAAGTGGGTATATAGGAATAAATTGAATGAAGATGGACATGTTACAAGGAAAAAATCTAGATTGGTATGTAAAGGATATGCATAGGTTGAAGGAATCGACTTTGAAGAGACAATTTTCCCCAGTTGCCAGAATGGAAGCAATCCGATTGATTTTAGCTTATGCATGCTCCAGAAATATTAAAGTGTATCAAATGGACATAAAATTATCTTTTCTTAATGGGGAACTTGAAGAAGTCTACATTGAACAACTAGAAGGATTTAAGTTTTCAGAGAACGCAGATTATGTGTGTAAATTAAAGAAGGCATTGTATGGTCTAAAACAAGCTCCTAGAGCATGGTACTCTAGAGTGGATAAATATCTACAATAGGAAGGATTCAAAAAAGGAAGTGCAGAAAACAACCTCTACATCAAGATACATCAAAGGAATCAAGGAATTTTTATTTTTCAAACCAAGTATATCAGAGAAATTCTGAAAAGGTTCAGAATGGAATATTGCAAACAAGTTATCACTCCCATTCAAACCAGTTGCAAGTTGAGAAAATATGATGATTCAAAGTCTATTGATCAGAGGAAATATAGGTTAATGATTGGTATCCAACTATATGTGACAACATCTAGACCAGATATAATGCAGGCAGTTGGACAGGTGGCACGATTTCACGTAGCACCAAAGGAATCACATCTATTAGCAGTGAAGAGGATTTTCAGATATCTCAAATGAACATAAGAGTTTGGATTGTGGTATCCAAAAGGAAAGGATCTATCACTTATTGCCTACATATATGTAGATTGGGCAAGTTACAATGATGACCGGCGAAGCACCAGTGGAGCAACTTTCTACTTAGGTGAGTGTTTAGTATCATTGCTAAGAAAGAAACAATCATCAATATATTTATCTACAATTGAGGAATAGTATATGGTAGAAACAACATGTTGTACACAGTTCCTATGGATGAAACAAAATCTAACAGATATCCAGGTTGAGTATGATGAGCCCATTCCAATATATTGTGATAATACAAGAACCATTGGTATCTCAAAGAACCCGATGATGCACTCCAAGATGAAGCACATTCTAATCAATTATCACTTTATATAGGAACAAGTTGCAGAAAAGAACATCAGAGTTGAATATGTGGGCACAAAAGAACAAGTGGCAGGCATCTTTACAAAACTGATTCCATGAGAACCCTTTGTGTATCTTCGCCAAAGACTCGGAATTCTTTCTACTCCAAAATGAATTATTTTGAATTATTATCTTATATGTCTTAGATGTACACAAGGAAGCACCATAAAGAGGACATTTCAGGTTGGGAGATAATACAATTCATTTAGGGGGAGAAACCCTAGATGGAAAGATACCTTTTCCATTAATGAGAAAGGGGGAGAGATTTATCTCATGTAGAGGAAAGAGGCATGGTTCCAGGGGGAGCATTGGTCATAGAGATGCAAAGGACATATGCATGGTTCCAGGGGGATCGATGGTCACTGGGGGAGATTGTTAACATGACCTCAGTATTGCATGACATGAACTCAGTATTGCATCAGAGTGTTTCCATCAATGCCAAGGGGGGATATTTTTTATTAAATTGGATGGTTGTCATTAATGTCAACCCTTGAATAAATTCCGGTAACGAATTCCGGTAGAACAATGGTTTAGGTAATGGAACCAAGTTTTTTTGATGGATAATGGTATGAGTTTTGTGATACTTGCAGGGAAGAGACTATTCCAAATGGATAGTACATGTCATGCCATTTCCAGTGGTATGTGGAATGTCACTTAACTCTTCACAGTTAGAGAGTTATGGCCATGTGAAGTTGGAGAACCCTCATCAGTCATCTAAAAACCCCTAAAAGTCGAAGTTTTTGCAAAACAAATTATTTAAATAATAAAGTTAATGGAGAAATCCCTAAAATAAGGAAAGTGGAATGCTACTAAAAGCATAAATAAGAGGCAAGACTCTCTCATTTAATCACACTTGAACACATAGAATATATTTTGTTGTGCAAGGCTTATTGCAAGTACTCATTCATATATCTGAAGTTGCGAAAGTATGAGGTAGTACGAAGGGTTGACGAAGAAAGTTTCAGAATTACAATGAATACTAAAAACCCTAATTTCTGATCCGTACACTGGATGACAATGTATTAGGGTGTGTACATACTGAGGCATACATGGGCTGACAATGTATTAGGGTGTGTACGTACGTAGGATGACATTGTATTAGGGTGCATACGTACGCGGGATGGAAGTGTATTATGGTGCGTACATGTTGGTAAAGCCATGGAAACTTGAGAAGATGAAGATGTAGAGGTTCTAGATTCTAATATCAAGCTCTTAGGAGGGTCTACAGTGCTCAGATACATCATATCTATCCATTGGTTCAAAAGGTATGTGTTATTTCTATAAATAGTTGGATTTTAATGTATGCATGAGAAATGGTTATAGAGATTTGAGAATTCTCCCTAGAGAGACTAGTGGCTACATGGGATCTTCCGTATAATTTATATCTACAAAAATACATTTCTCGTATATTTATCATTGATACTTCTTGTTGATGCACATCTTCTATTTCTTGGCATATGGCTAAGGTTTTTTGTGGTATATGGTTGAGAGCTTGTATTGGTTGGTGTATTGAAAGGATGAATATCACAAAGGGTTTGAAGTCTAGATCATGTGAGCGATATTATACTTATTAATGATTACACACACTTATGGCACATGAATAGAGAGAGATATGAATGAGGATGCATGCACATGGTACAAATATAGTCTGGATACAGTGACACATTACATATTTATGTGAAAGAAATTACACAGGGTCAGAAGTTTTCAGAAGAAATAAAACCCTAGTTTTTAGAAGGCATATGCAGGTTGCATACTTACATGGGATTCATAATAGATAACACATGTACATACGCATGATGCAACACTATAGGTTGTGTAGATGTTGTATTTTGTTGATACATGTTCAGTTCAGGTACAAATTGATTACAGGGCAGTTGTATAGGTTGGTTCCAGGTCAGTGGTATAGATTGATACAATTGTATAGTGGTATATCTCATAGTGATAGTGTGATAGTGGTTCCATCATTATACTTCTACTTCAAGGCATTTGGATGGGGAAAGGACAGGTGGTTGTATCCACCTTTTAGTTGTAGCCATAAAACATAGGGGGTTGTAGCATCCTTCTGGTTGTAGCCAGAGAATTGGGGAGTTAGAGCTTCCCTCAGGTTGTAGCCTGAGAAGCTAGGGGGTTGGAGCCTCCTTCCAGTTGCATCTGGAAAACAAAGGAATTTGTGCTTCCAATGAATGTAATTCTTCAAGACATATAAGAAAAATAATTTCGTTGGTTTTCTCCCACTTTGGGTTTCCACGTAAAAAAACCAGTGTACTGTGATGTTTATGATTATTCATTTGTTCATTGTTTATTTGCACTACAAATATTGGATGATAATGCTACATTGATGAAAAAGGATTAAATTGATCTATTACTTATTCACCCCCCCCTCAGTAATCCAACATACAGTACTTGAGTGGTTGACAATTACTAAGTTAGGACTCAAAATGCCTTGTGTTTTTAATTACACACTTGTCTCAAACCTCTTGTGGAAATACTTATGTTTGCCAAGTGTGACTTCTTGGAATGAGATATGGGAGGTAATTTTTGACCACCCAGCATGGATTTCCTTCTTTCACTTCTATTTTTGGAAAACTTCCAGGGAAGTTGAGGGCTTCTTCTAGTTCTAGTTAGATGGATTAGGGTTTCATTCCTCGGTCTTTAGTTTCTTCTATTCGATTCTTGGGGTTTCTATGTAGCTTACTACCTATATGTACATTATTCCTTAGGTTTTTCTTTTCTCTGGTTTTTCTTTGTCATTGGGACCTTCAGTGTAACCCTTGCGGTTTATGAGGGTACCCATCAGAAAGAGAAAATGTGGGTTTCGGTTGGTTAATTCGTTCTATTGGGAGAGTTTTGTTGCAGGGTCGAGCTACTCTTGGTAATATCCTACCATAACTCTACCATTATATTTGTAAAGTTTTCCTTCTATAATGTTTGTTGTGTGTTAATGCAAGTATTTCTCAGCCAAAATCGCAAGGATTTTATTCCAACCAACCATTCGAAAACCATGTAAGTAACATTTAATTTTAATGTCTCTTTCCTAACTGTGATAAATATTTTACCCAGGTTCTATACTAATTTTTTTGTTTTCGACCCTTGTTGACAGGTATTGGCTATGGCTACTTAGCCAGGGCACTCAACCATCAAATGGAAACTCAATTTCCATAACAGACTGTAGCTATGGATGAAGGTTTAAAACTACGGTTCAGATTTGATATTAATTAGGAGGTTACCTAGCGTAGGTATTTCAACCCTATTTTGGTCTACTTAAAACAAAAGGATGTAATTAATTGTTTTTACCGATATACAAAAGTTTGGTTGCGTATAATTGCTATATTCCCTTTTTATGCAGTTTAGTTAAGACTCGCTTTTTCCCCATGCTAAAAAGGGTTTTTCTTTTGTTAGATTACAAAGTCATGTCAACACGAATGTAGTTCTATTACCTATTTCTTAATGGAAATTTCATTACTTCTTTATTTTCTGGCCTTGAACAGGCTTTGAGCATGTACTTAACCTTCTTGCATGACATTTCCTAGTTTCCTTCTCATTTTTTAAAAATGAATTACCGAACCTATTAGTCTACTTTTTGTTATAATATTGTTGTTAAATATGTACCAATTACTACCTTGTTGTGCTAATTGTTAATGCAAATATTCTAGGTTGTCTCTATGGTAATAGCATGGTAGTTTAAAATATGGCTTGTATAGTAGTCTTTTCATTTACATAGATTTCCTCTCTATAAATATATATTATACAATTTTCTTTACGGTAATAGTACTACCATTTTAGTGTCTGGTTTGGTGTTTGTATTTCAAAATTAGAGAGTATTCGTCTGTGTTACGATTCTATTTATACTTTCCATATTTGAACCTAATTATGGATATATTCGATGCTTTCTAATATATCATGGAAATTGTATATTGAAAATGCAATAAGTGAGAATCCACTAATATCTAGTTGTATTGCAATCACAAATATTTAGCCACAATTTTCACAATAAAGCATCGACTTTATTCAAATAGATTATCTTATAATTTCAATTGAACAATAGGATAAATATAATAGAATATCTACAGATTACTAAAATAACAATAACTTAATCTAGAACATAATGGAAGAAAAACTTGTAACTTGAGAATTCCTTAGGGCAAAACACACATCAAGTGGTTTGTTCCTCCCAACCTTAGATTAGAGCTTCCACATATGCTTACTCTGTCACCCTCGAGATAAATATGATGCAACAAACTAACTCACCAAGTGACTTCCTATAGTGTGTATGGTTCTAACCTTTACATGAATATATCATAATAATATTTCTCATATTTCACACTTGATTCAAAATGTCATCCTATTCTCCTTATTCTCTTTTCTTTTATAATATTTTCCCATTTATTTGACACTTGTATGAGCCTCCTATTCATTGAATACCTGTCAATTTTTTTTTTTCTCATTGAGCAGATGCCAATTTTATTTTTACTCATGTTCCAAAAAACCTAAGATCTTGTCTCACTTTTGTTGAGTTAACTCAATAGATCTTCACCACTTGTCCCCCTTTTATCATCACTTGGTAGTTTTATTTGGATCCATGGAATTTGTCATCTAACAATACCACTTCACGTGTGTTTCCTATTTCTCTTTTATTAAAATAATAAGTAAAACAATAATTTTGAGTTTGATCACCACAATCAATAATGTGCTGATAAAAAATAATAAAAATAATAATAATAAGTTTTAAATTGCAAATTTTTGGGTATCACAATAGAGGTGGAAGAAAAAACGCATAGAGATCCATATGAATTACATCAGAGAGCTGGTACATGAAGGGATAATTGAATTTTAGTACTGTCCTTCCTTTGAACATACTGCTAACATATTCATGAAGAATTTCACTTAGCATAAATTCCACTTTCCTTGTGACCGCCTTGGTGTGAAGGACATAACTTCCTAACATTTGTATTTTATTTTTCCAACATTATATCTTAAGGGGGGGTTTTACCATGAGGTTTTCCATCTTTCCTCCTTTTTAGTGATCATTGATCATATTCATTGTAAAATGGGTACCTAACATGGATTCTTTCTGGGACCCATTATTCATTTACTCCCTAGTTGCATTGAAGGGGGATGTTGGAGATATTACACATCCATGTAATATGTATTTTCCTAATTTTACTAGTATATGTCAAGGGAAAAAACCATATATGGGAATATTATCCCCTGAGAATATTCCCCACTAAAATAGGGTTCCACCTCCTCTCCAATATTGAATCGATTACACTTCAGTCAGACTAGTGGAGTAGAGTCATGCATGGAAACCTTTGTATTATAACCAAGGGTTTCATGCACACCTCATGATCATCACTAAGAGGGTGCAATTAGCTTGGGATCATGAATAGGAAGGTGCCACACATGTGCATGCATGATTCACTCCTCAATACACTAGTGATTAGCCAACTAATTGATGATTGCATGGCCAATTAACTAAGACTAGGTGGTAATTCACTCTAGAGTCTATCAATGGGTTCTCACATCTCTCTAGATCACTACTATGGTGCATTATTTTATACATGTAGAGTATATCATATATATTTTTCCATTATCTCATTTGGCTAATACAATTCTTTATTCTTTCTCTCGTCTTCTTATCTCGTACTCTATTTCTTTTAAAATGTTTGTGTGAATTACTACTAGATAGATTCTATGTGTAGGCTTCACCCAAAATTCATAGCCTCATGATCAAACTAAGATAATTTTATGTAATGTATTTTTAGTGGTAAGTTAAAACCACTTGTTATGATAAATGGAAGTTCTTGGTTAGTTAGAACCACTTGAGATTTGTAATGGTTGAGAGTAACCCACAAAACAATAGATTGTGGTTATGGGTAAACCAAAGAAAACATGGGATGAAAATTGATGATGATGCTGGGGGAGTGAAAATGTTTGTGATTGAATAATTTTTTTTTAATCATGTACAACAAAAAAATTCCTACAGAAATGGTGGATACAGTGGTTGGTGACACATGTATTCTAGTGGATGGTAATTATTTTATATGGAATTCAACAAACACAATGTTTATATTTTGCAGGTACATGATGGACATTGAAGAATATTGAGGATGAATATTAAATAAGACCAAAGATGTGTAGGAGAAAAAACATGAAGACAAAAGACTAAAGAATATTATTGTAGAAGACACAAGTCAAATTATCTAGATGAAGAATATTGAAGACAAGAAATAATGAAAGAAAGGAGAAGATTGAATCACAAATATTTGTTAACAAGGAGTAAGAAGAATTAACTCCTACTTGTGATGTTTAATGAATATATTGTAATGTGTTAATGAAGTAGACCACAATATAAGTCTATGCAAGAATTATATATCTGAGAAGAAAACAGAGATATTAGGTATGAAAATTGGTTGAGCGATTCATGGAGAGATATTGTGGAGATAATTATGAATATGGTTGAACTAAGTGTCTAATTAGGAAATAACTTTTATGGTAACATAGAGTTATATTATTGGTGGGAGCAAAAATATTATAAGATTTTTGTAAGGACATTGTAGAGTGAGGATCCAAAAGTGAACTACTCTAATGTCAAATGATTAGAAATATTGTTCACACCATGAAATAAAACAATTTGATTATAAATAATAACCTAGAAAATGTTCAGATCTAATATTACGAACAAGGAATAGACTTAAGAACAAATTCTTTCTTATTAATTTAACTAAAATGCCTTATTATAGGTTTTAAAAAGGGATTCTCCTTAAAGGAGTCAAATAATAAAACCTAACTATTTAACTACTCACATGAATCCTAGTGTATATTTATTAATAGACAAGTGAACAATCTTTATTCATGGGAGGTAAGGTATGCTTATTTAGAGGTTTCTCATGATGTTCCATATCAATTGAAAATTTCTCCATGGGGTTCCTTGAAAATCAAACCATGAAATTTTTTGAATATTGTCATATGGGATTCCAACGGAAAATTGTCCCATGGGGTTTTTTGAAAATCACCCCATTGGCTTTGATGAAAAAATTTACCCATGGGCTTTGTTGAAAATTACCCCATGGAATTCCTTGAAAATTACAACATGGGCTTTGTTCAAAATCGCCCCATGGACTTCCAAGAGAAAATTGCTCCATGAGATTTTTTAATTCCTAGAAAAATCCCCATGTTAAGTATAAAACCTCTCATTAAGCTCTAGATAGTGAACTATTGCATCTCTAGTGTTATATTTGTTTGTAGGATAGAACCCTTCATTGTACCCTTTAATTATAATTGTACCCTTTGTCTCCTATATATATACCAAGGAGACCTAATCTTAGGATCTTCTCATCTCATATTGTACATTAAATATATTGTAAAAGAAGGTTTCTCCCTCGAAGTGGACTATAATACATTGATTTTTTATCATTCTCAAGTCATTGGTTTATAACATTTGGAATTAGAGCATTGATCCTAAGGGTTTTTGGCTTCAAGCAAGGCATCTTGGAATTTTTGCTACAATTTTTTTGTTTGAATACTTTAGACAACCAAATTTGGAGGTTACTTAGAATGCATATCAAATTATGTCTGGTAAAAATTTCAATTTCTGGTTCGTTACACAAGTCATATTAAAGAATTCATATTGGTAGTTTCACTATAAATTTGTTTCTGTGAAGTTTCAGCTAGTGATATTTTGTGGCAGCTAAGGAGACATAGTTATTAAGTATGATACAAATTTCAAGTTTTAGGTCATTATAATTTCAGGGATATATTCTTTGGAAGTTAGGTTTTGTGACTAGTCCTGAAATTATTCTCAAATGAAGCATGTTTTTATTTTCTCTATAAAATGTTTTTAGTGAATTTTCACACTCTAAATTTTTTTGAATCTCGAGAATACATAGAAAATACACATGGAAAAAGTTTCATATTTTGAATCATTTTAATTTTTGAGAAATATCTCGTGGAAGTTGGGGTTGTTTACTCATCCTAAAATTAGTCTTAAACAAGACATTTTGGAATTTTTGCTATAACATTTTATAAGTGAGGGTTCAGATTGTAAATTTTTCAGGATTTTAATAAGCCATATGAAATTACTAAAAGACAAAATTTCAAATCATAAGGGTTCAAATTTTAGATATATATCATGATAAATGTCATCCATGCAAACATACTCCAAAACTAGGTTTTGAAAAGAACATAACTTACAATTGGGATAACATTTTGGAATATTTATTTTTGGTGATTCAAATTTTGTGATAAAGAGAAAATATAGGATCACTATTGCTGTTATCCTACATGGCTCCAAAAAATATTTCAACACCAATTAAACCTCAATCTCATCTATAACTCATGAAGAAAATGAGATACATACCAAGCTATCCAAATTGGAGAACCAATTTAATTATTTGAGTGCTAAGTCAATAGTAAGTGATGAGTTGGTAAACACAAAAAGAAAAATTCAAGAGATGGAAAAGAAGATGGAAGCATGGAAAATAATATAGATGAAAATAAGGACACGAAAAAATAAGATGGATGAAAATAAGGAATAAATACAAAAATACATGAATGAAATGAAAAAAATAAATAGAAACCATTATCTTAAAGAATATCCCTAATAGGGATATGAATATCTAAGGAAATCATGAAAATAAAGACAACAAGGTTGTTGACACTTAATCACACATGGGGAGTACTTTTTCACATTTAGAAAGAACATATATTTAATCGTAAAATTATGATCATTCGTTACTCCAAGATCCACTTGACCAGGGCTTCAAGTATGCACCAAGGAACTACTTCATTCGAAATATTGATATGAGGAAGTTTGATGGTAAATATCCTATACCATAGATATTTTATACAGAGCAATAATTTGATCTACACCAAGTTCCAAACTTACAAAAGGTACCTATTGCATCCTTGTATTTAGAAAATCATCAATTTGTTTGGTATCAATGGATTTGTGAAAGAGACAACAATTCTATTATATCTTGGTCAACTTTTCTAGATTAATTGATATCAAATTATGGGGATATTAAGAGAAACACATTCT
>JASDQU010948739.1:44209-61143 GCA_032191745.1 Picea mariana
TGGTGGTTGTTGGGTAGGTTTTGATGATTGATGAGTCTTCTTGAGTCTATGTAGTGACTGTTAAGTGTCTGTGGAATGACAAGAAACCTGTCTTCAGTTGAATTTTTTGGTGGTGCCTTTCTCATCATATTTTTATTTTGATTGTCCTTTCACCTTGGGCTGGGTGTTTTTCTCCTTTATATCCTACTTGAGATGTCTCTGTCTATACACAATAGAGTCTTTATATCAAGTTGTTTTTCAATCCTTGCATTTTCATTTTTTCTTATATTGAAAATACAAAAATATTTGGCAGTTTACATTGATTGGATTTTTGATATCTTGAGTCTTCATCATTTATCTTAGTGCATGTAAAGAAATATTGCATTCTTATTTAGAGTTGAAAAATTGAATTTAAAATTGCATTTTTAGGAAGCATATCATTTATTGGACATTGAAGTTAAGACTTTGCATCGTATTCATATTCAATTATTTTACTTGCTGAGTCATAACATCACTAATTTCACAACCACACCTTTTGAGTAAGAAAGGACATTAAATTTAACGCTATAATTTAAAATTGATTAGTAATGATTTTATTTCTTAGGGTGCACCAACTAGCTAAGGATTTAGTGCCTTGGAATAGAATTTTGTGAGTAAACTTCTTCAAGGCTATTAAATCAACATATCTGTCTGACTAAGGGAGTGGATATATCCATTGTATAATTGGTAATATCATGAGGCTTCACTTACACTAGAGTTAAGCATGAGGTCATGTGAGTTCGGTTGAAGGGATATCTCCCTGATACCTTCTTAGCGTCAGAGATATTTTTGGGGATATATTCATATCTGGGGATCTTGATAGTTCCCTTACCTCTGTGAGAGACGATGCTTTCAAGGTTTCATGCTTCTCTACCCTGCCCATATGGTGGACCTGACTTACGACTGTTTGCCTATGCATCAGTTATACTGTGGTTGATTAGTTTCTTGACTTAGCTACCACATAGGTTACTTGCAGGGGTTATTTTGCAGGTACCTTGGGTCAGTTAAGGGTTAGACAACACACAACTTTTATGGAGGATTACCTCTCAGGGGAGATATGACTGATTGGTTTTTAATCCCATGAGGGCCCTTATAACTGATTTTTATACCTCCAATATTTAGCAAGGATTCTTAGGCCCCTCTTGGGTGAGGCATACCTACTTTATGGAGGGAGGTCCCTTTCAATCACTTTATCCTGTTTGTGTGCATATTGATCATTTGATTATTTTTGGTGTTCTCTTTGATTACTACTTAACCTTATGATTTGTTTTATATCTTGAGTCTTAAGTCATCGTGGAGCCAGACTGGCTTCCCCGCAGGTCTTATCTCTTGTTGTATTTACCACCATATTTCGAGTCTTTTCCTTCTAAAAGGAACAGAGTTATTAAATGTGGTACACATACCTCCACTCATCAGAATTGTGATTCTACAAGGATGAGTACTAAAATGAGTCATCAAGATACTAGGAATCATTTGACTCCCACACCTACTATAGTCAATGGTACTCCTCGACTCCTTCAACCACAATGGTTGTAGTGTCAGGGGCACCTATCATGACTGTTGCCCGTCCTATAGTGAATACTCAACCTATTTCCATGAACCCATTTGGGTATCTTGGTCACCCACCATGCTATAATGTTCATTCCATCCCAATGGCCTCTAGTCCTTTTTCTTATGGTATGTCAAATTTTACTTCGTAGTTTTCAAAATCCATCCCAGCCACTGGCCCTAATGCTAGCATTGGAATTGGGGGCACAAATACTCCTTATACTCCCTTCTCATTTGGTCTCTCTCAATTCCCTAAAGAAACTCCTACCATGGGAGGAATTCCTTCTTTTAACCCCAGGTCTAATCTTGTTGCTTCTGGATCGAGCAACCAACCTCGTGGACAAGCTATTGCTTATGGTATGCCATTTACACCCACCTCCTCTATGTTGATTCTGACCAACATGTTTGGCATGATGAATCTGCCTTTATCCTCCATATTTACAAATGAAGGGGGTCAGTTTCATACCTTGGGAAACCCTCAAGCCAGAGCCACTCCGACCAGGGGCACTTTTTATAACCCTCATCAGAACATTCCTACTGGAGTGATTCCCAACTAACCCCTTATGAATCATCCTAGAAGAGGGTCTTACAATCCTAGACATGTCCATGGTGCTTACCAAAACCCTAGATGGGATGTGATTCCTCAAACACAATCTTTATAAAGAGTGCGGGGCCAAATGCCGCAACCCTGTATCCATTTTCTGGCCACACTCAATCTGCTAGAATTATCTAAGTTGATGAATGACAATGTGTGTCATGATTCTACATGGCCCCCCATTCCCACCAATCTTCCTTCGGATATTCCAAAATTCAAAGGCAAGAATGGTGAGGAACCTGGTGATCACGTTACCATGTTTCACTTATGGAGCTCTTCGAATTCCCTTAACAATGATTCCATTCGGTTAATATTATTTCAATGCACCCTCATAGGGGTTGTCGCGAAAAGGTATATCGAGATACCTAAGGGGGCATACATGACCTTTAGTCAAATGGTGCTAGTCTTCCTTAACCACTTCCAATTGTCGGTTAGTTATGATGTTGGCCTTGAACTTATGTAGACCTTATGCTAGTACAAAGCCACTCAAAAATCAGATCACATCCAGGAGTGGTGTAGATGGAAGAGGTTGATCAAGACCTGCATTCCCCCAAATTTCATGTTATAATGGTTCCTTAATTCCTTACAGCCTCCCATTTCAAGGGATGTTGCTACATCCAGGGTTAGATCTGAGGAAGAAGAAATCTTCAAATCCCAACAGTTAGATATTATATACACTCAGTCTGGGATGTTATACGAGATTCTTTCAAATGCACTGAGGTCAAAGTATGACCCTCTAAAATATCCTAGGCCTCATGCCTATGGAATTGTAGGCTCCACCAATGTGAGATCCGCAGACTCGGTGACAAGACATTTGAAAGAGTTGTCTCTAAACCAGTCTATAGGAGGGACAACTTCATTTGTGTCTTCCAATCCCACTCAGTCGGAGGATGTACATTTTGTGCAATAATGGACCAACCCAAATGGTAACCAACAACTAGGCAGGAATAAGAAGAAAGGACGTAATAATAATTGTAAGGGTTGGAATAATAATAGTAAACCCAAGGACAATGGTAATAATGAGAGGATGAATAAAAATGCCGGTGAGAAAAAAAAATAAAGACGTAACATGAAATTTCCCTGTAAGATTTGTATAGATAATCATCTTACTCATTTATGCCCCAAACTCGTGGAATATGCAAGGCTCTTATCTCTACCACCCACATGATGATGAATTCTTTTCGACATAACCAACACATGGCCTTGAGCTCCTCAAATTCCAAAAATGTGGCCATTGGGAGTCAAAACCCACCAACACAAGACGATAACTGTTTGTAAATCAATATGGTCAATTCTTAGGTTAATGTAGCCGCTCGATATCGCGATTACAATCTTCACAAACTGTACTTGTTCTAGAATCTCCTCCTCCTCTAGAGACGCCCTTGCATATCAAAAAACCAGAGCCACTACCTCATATTCTGAAAGGAGTACTCAATTTCTCTACTGACAATCCAAATGCTAGAGCCTCCCAAAATTACTCTATTGTTGAGGACCTGGGTCAAACCCCTTGTGCGATGTCACCCCTAGAGGTAATCCAGACATGTAATTCACAGTGGAATGCCTTTCTATATGCATTAGGAGCTCTAGACCCCAGTTGCTCAAAATTTATCAAGTTTTACATCACATATGTGAAGCCCCACTTGCATTACCATGTTCCATTCCAAATCTATCTAGGTTACTTGAAGTATACCATCAAGTGTGTGATTGTTGGTGAAGGTGCTGCAACATGTGTGATGTCCCTGATCTGTTGGAGAGATCTCATCTCTTCGACTCTGTCTCAATCTCCAACCATGTTGACTTCTTTTGACGGTCCTTCTTTCCACCCTCATGGTATTATTCCTACCTTTTTGGTTCATCTAGGTGGGAAGACGGTTGAGGTGGATGTCAAGGTGGTTGATGCGCCCCTCGATTATAAATTGTTACCAGGACAAAATTGGACTTACGTTGTGACTTCCATCATATCGTACATCTTCTATACTCTTTGTTTTCCTCACGATGGGACCGTCGATCCCCGTGGTTGACAATTCTCAGCCGACAACTGAGAATATCGGTGTTAGAATGTATTCATCCCTTATGGGTACCTTCGAATTCATGGCACCAGTTCACCATATTTATGCCATGTGTAGTAGGCCCGTTTCGTTAGAGAGGTTTGTTCCTTTTCATACTTCCTATTTTAACGATCCTTGGACCCTACCTTCCTCAACTGCGTCTTGTGAAGGTTAGTCACATGTTGGAATGACAATGCCACAACTCACCACCATTTATAGTCCGGTCACTACTAGTCATATTTAATCTCCATCACCAACCATTGCTAGTCATGATAGAGATTGGTCGATGACCTTTGCAAGTCATGTTGAAGACGTGCAACCAGTCGCTGCTAGTCATGTTAGGGGAATCACTCTAATCACCACAAGTCATATCGATATGACATCTTCAACCTTTGTTCATCATGTGGGGGATGAAACTCTAGCCTCTTCCAGTCACGCTAAGAGCATTTCGACAACCATTTTAAATGAAACTGGGGAAATTCATATGATTTAGAATCCTATACATGCCAGATGTAAGCCCAAATTCCTTTGCAGGAATTGTGAAGAAAATCACCTTACCTTCTTGTGTCCTGCAACTACTAGGATACCAAAAGCGTGGTTCTCACTTAGGGGACCTTCAGTTTCTGAGGCATCTGCAGTTTACCCACACCCTGTTTCTCCTTTGATTTACACTATAGTCATGTTGATGCAATCATCTCCTGGACACACACCCGTTGTTGAGGGTGATGCATATCCTAGCTCTGTTGCCATGCATCCCATTCAACCCAGAGTTGAAGAAGTGGTCCCACTGGTGCAATCTCTGGTCATTCCAACTCTCCTTTTGGAGGGTGATGCATCCTTCAACCATGTTGTTAGAATTTATGATACTATGCCTTCTGAGCAAGAGAGAGTTTTACTCTTCCCAAGTACTCTCCCTCCAAGTCCTGGAGAAGTTCCCTTTGATTGGGATGGTCTTATGGGGTATCCAATACCCCATCCTATGTTCTTTCAAGTAAGAGAAATTATACGATATATCATGGGGACAATAGCCTCCACTATCACTTTATCCTCCTCGACTTGGATATCTTTGAGTTTTCTAAAGCTTGTGTTGGTTGTTCGTAAAATACTGACATTTCACAAAAGTCTAACACGGGAGCCTTGGCCTCCCCCATTGCATGCCACTTAGAAACTCCCAAGCGACTTTAATTTAACCTCTTTTCAGACTTGTCTAAAAAATCGAAAAGATTGTCGGGTGAATTTGTCCCTTTCACACTCATTAAAATTGGACTTGAAAGGTCACGAGTCTTAGTTAAGCTCTTTTCCGATTCGTTTTCAAAAAGAGAAAAGATTTCCAAGTGAACCTGTCTTTTTCACACTCATAAATTGGATTTGAAAGGATGTCTATTTGGTACAAGTTTATCCCTTTTACAAACCAAGTAGACTAAGATTAGTAAAACGGACATTTTTTTGTGTTACGTTGTGATCACATCTCATGCCCTTGCTTGTAGTATTGAGCCTATTGTCAGTTCTCACTTTGCGATATAAATTGTTTGCCTTAGCAATTTTGCATCCTCAACCAAGCAGAGCCTTGTTTGTATCCTTCACAACTTGACACCCTATACCTAGGAGGGAACATTCCCCTAAGTGTCCATCTCCCACATGCACCTCCTTGCATAGAACATAGGTATGTTCCACTGTTGGAACTAGTTTTTCTTACTTGTGACACTCATTTCCTCCTCTGTATCATAGCATTCATTTGACTATGAAAAAACAAAAAAATATGGGCGAGAGGGGAGTATTATGTTATATCAGCAGCAATCATGTATGCTTTGAACATAACAAAAAATTATTGAGTCCACTTTTCATCATAATTTTGGGTTTAGCATGGCCTTAGGAAGCTAATATCATTATAAAGATTTTACTCCCCCAACTGGTTACTCTTCCAGTCCCTATGGAGAGGTTGATTGATGCCTCCTGCATATCATGGTTTCATCATTGATTCTATGCTGCCAAAATCTTCCATATATCTCATGCTCTTGTTCAAAGGATATCTATCAACCTGTGTTGGCCATTCCTAAGAAATATTCACTTTGCATGTCGGCCCTACCCTCAGTTTGTCTCAGAATCACATGGAGTTATAGTCCTATTACACACCATGGTCCTACTTTCCTCATTGGTAGCTAACCTTGGACCCAATAGTCGACATTTCATCATTGGTCATTGTCTGGGTGGTTTCCCTTGTGTTTGACGGCAAGACATATATTCACACATTGGGATTCATGCATTGTCTTGGAGGCCATTAGACGTATTGGTGGTTTCCTTGGCTTTGTCAACATTTTTCCTCATTGGCTGCTATTCAGAGGGTATTTTTTGTGTCCCTCTTGCAATTGGCACACACGAAAGAAGCACAGGGTCGTTGGTTCATGAACATGTTCTTCGTTTGATTTCCTCCAAATCATAAATCTCCTTCTTTGTACCTCGTGCTAAATGATGAGAGATTCCATAATTCTCTCCTTTCAATGAGTCTCCTTCCATCGATTTTAGATCATCTATTCTGGAAATGAGTCCTAGAGTCCTATGAGTAACTAGAGGCTTGCAGTCATCAGTGGCAATTTCTCTTGCCATTGACAGTTGGGAATACATCAATGTCTCCTGATCGATGGATTCTTCAAGTGTTCGACCGCAAATCCTTTATTCAGACTTGTAGGAATGTACTTGGTGCCTTGATACTTACTTTCATCATGGATAGGCCATCTTGCATTTGTTAATGATATACCTCAATGATCGATAATCAAATGAAGTGTCATTGTGTTCGACTTCAACTCCTTTATTTACACAATGTAGACTTGCACCTTTGGAGAATTGTGTAGAAGACTTGAAGACATTAGTATGTAGCCACAACTTTCCAAAGTTGTTTCTACCTTTTCATTGGACCAATACTTTGTGACTTCAGTGATCATGGGAGATCATATTGTACTCCATTGTGTACAAATATCTTCAGATTCATTTTGAGATTGGTTTTACTGGGCCTTGTTAGTGAATTTGACAACCTTTGGGCATGTAACCACATTTTGTATTTTCCTATTCATGGCCATGGACAATTGTTTGGTATATTTTCACATGGATCTGCAGTGTAATTCAAATTGGTAGCCATGTATGAAACGTTAGTGCAAATTCTAATGAGCAACTAGTTCTTCTAGTTGGGTCCCCATTACTCCACTTCTAGGTTTTTCATAATGTATTTCGGCCATCACAGATACTCCTCTCACCTCACACATTAGGGCACATATGTTATAGCAATATTTGCCTCACCCCATGCAATCTTGCACATAATGCCTTTTTCCATTTCCCTATGTAGACTTGAATTCCCTTTTTACAAATCCCAGAGATAAATGTTTCCACATATACACACCTTTCCTACTATACAACATACATATATGTAGGTTGCACCACTACAGCCCATGTACATTAGGAAATGTGCCCAAAATTGAAAAATGGTGTTAGGTTTTCATGTCACATCACGAGATCAATGATCCAAGGCCTTCCATATACTGGAGACATTTCCACTTGACCCTTCAGTTCCAATTGAAGGCTATAAATGGTCCAAATCGGAGCTATGGAAAAGAAGAGAAATAATTCAAATTTGAGAGAAAAGCTACTCTAGAGGAATTATTCACTTCACATTGAGTCTGCATCCCTTTGTTCTTTAAGTATGAACACATTGTTCATCCCCCAATCTCTTCCCTTATTGATTGAGAACTTCATTGTCTCTCTTATATGAGCTTTCCTTTGGTGGAGGATTGAAGTGGTGGAGGCCCAGCTGGAAGGAACTTTTTTTCTCAGTTCCGAACCGTGATGACATAGAAGTCTGTAACTTATTCACTTATGTTGATTATATCTGAATAGAAATACTCTTTTCTTGTCCAATTGATATATTGCAAATATTTGAATTATTTTCCCATGGGTGTATTTTCTATGAATGTTGATGGATTATGCTATTGAATGTGCTAATGTCATATATTATCAACATATGCTTTCATTTCTTGGTTGTTGAGGACTATTTTCACGTATATTTTTTTGGGTCAAGTGCTCAATGATGGACTTCATCGAACATCTAGATGAGGTAGGCCTTTTATCTTGTCTTGATAGCATATTTATTTATATAGAATACTTGATAGTAGAGTTGATTTATGTAGTCATTTCCATTTGTTGTGGTTTACCCCTAGCCATAGATAGATTTTCCTTGTAATAGATTGTGAAATTTTCAGTGGGCTCCTCCCTACTAAAGAATTTCCACCCACTCTCTCTTCTAAGCTTGTTCATTCTCAAAACTTTGATCTCCTCAAAACTCTTCTTCGACACTTAATTTAATATCGACCATGAGGTATTCAAAAATTAATTGAATATCGACCATGAGAATGCCTTCGAACAATATTCCTTCACCTAATCCCTTTTTGGGTGACTTTACACTCCTTGCAATAGTTCTTACATGACTCAATTTTTTCTCCTGAACAATTTGATGCTGAGTGTCGTTCTACCTACGCACACCTTGCGTGGTCCTTCACACTCTTTTCAAATAAAGCTTCAAGTTATTTCTCCTTAGCTTCCGAGTCAAAGCAGACTCTGTTAATGCACTCCTTGCATATAAACCTCCACGTTATCTCTTATGAGATTCTAAGTTGAGATAGACTCTGTCAACGCACACCTTGCGGACACTGTCCACTCCTTGCATAATATCGTAGAACAGAAACAATTTAAACTTATCTAATCCTCACAGATTCATACATTCAACCATGTAAAACATTCATAGCATAAGAACAAGTAATAACAGAGAATTACAATTAAACAAAAATCATACCATTCATTTAGATAGACACAGTAAGAGTAACACCAAACATCTGGATCAAGGCTTCTATGTTATATTCATTCAAATGATATGTACATTGGCTCATACAACTTGACAGGGTTCAACAATGTCCAACTACAATAAACTCAACAAATTTTATCAACCTTCAACAACCTCATTTGGGCATACAATACACATATTTATACAAGAAGGGATCATAGATATTTTCCCTCCGACTACCTTAGTGTTATCCTATCAAATTAAAATCTTTCAAGTACTAAGTCTTATTACAATAAATGATTGGTACAGACAGATAAGAGCGAATGCTTCAAATCTATACTGCTATTAACTACATTAAGGAAAATACAACCTCC
Organism: Picea mariana; assembly: GCA_032191745.1. Taxonomy (NCBI): domain Eukaryota; kingdom Viridiplantae; phylum Streptophyta; class Pinopsida; order Pinales; family Pinaceae; genus Picea; species Picea mariana. Next base: position 53,618 of record JASDQU010948739.1, read on the forward strand.
ATCAATCTCACACGATGGTTCAACCTCTTGACATTTAATATCTTCTTTAATTACAATCTTTTCAAGATATTTCACAACATTCCATCTTTAAATTTCAAAACACTTCAAAATGCATGCTAGGGTGTTGAGTGGTCCTCCACTTGTGCTTTGATGACGAGGCTCTTGCATCAACCTGCATAGCTTCCATTAAATAGATTTGATGCTACCTGATTAGTTGATGAAAGTAGAAGCTCCCATGCCTATTTTATCAGTATTATAATCAACACTTCAACTTTTTGTTTCTTCCTTCCATATGCAACAACATCATGAGCAACACTTGCAAACATGTAAGAATTCTATCTTTCCAATTCATATTTGTATTCCCTAGTAATGAGTCACTAGCATTCTCCCAGAAGCATTTGCATGTCATTTTTATTAAATACGTATGGTTGTCCAACAAGCCTTAACATGTTTGCTTCTACAGTAATTGTAATAACATCTTTCTCCCTGTATCACTTTTTTTTTTTTCCTAGAAATCTTCCATTCTTTCTTGGATTCCTGAATCTTCTTGTGTCCTCATTGTCATCATTGTACATGAATAATTCTTCCCTTATCACTTTCTAGCCAAATCACTCTTGGATACTTTTTCATTTCCATCCAAATACTGTGTTGGTATTAAATTTCAGCATGTATCATTTTATGGATCCCTCTGACCCAACACATACTTGGCCAAATTATAATTCCAATCACGTTGTCTTATATAGTTTGGATTTTCAACATCCATTTAATTTCCAGGACTAAGTTTCTTCAACTCTTTCCTCATGGAATACTTTATCACTTGCGGTTTCTTGCACCATTATATTCTTTTTTCTTAGCCACCTAGCCTCAAACTTGACTTGTGTAGACAATATCTAACATATTATAAGGATGCACATATTCCTTCTTCACCAACTGCATAGAATTAACTAGAAGTAATTAACGTTCCTTTTATTTTTTCATCATAATTTCCAATGATACTTCCAACCTCTGGGAATGTCACTCATGACACTATGCCACATGATATGGATTCTTGTCAGGTATCATCTCCTTTGCATTCTATACCAAGTGTAGAACCATTTTCTTCTTCATGGTTCCTTATTGATTTCTCTTTAGAAATTCATTTCTTTTTGAAGTTCTTCTTGACTTGATATCTCCATGCCAGAATATTTCTTATCTACTTTGCACACTTTGGTGTAGACCTCCTTCCCTCAAGACGAGATCTGTGCATGATCTTCTCAAAACCTCGACAAGGGTTAATTAAACTCCTTTCCTATGCCGCAAAGGATTTCAGGTCTCACAAGTTGGGGTGCTTTGAATACTATGCCTTGGCCCTAGGCAATAGCCAAAATACAAAATGAAAATGGGCTAAGTTGTAATCCCCTCTCTTCAGCCCCTTTTCCTATAGGACCACAACCAAGCCTTATGCAAGCACCTTTTGTAATTCATGACTTTGCGAGTTGGAGCACCAACTTCTCATGCCCTCCCCTTGTGAATCCCTGAAATGCGATCCTTCAATGAAGGTTGACTCTACACAAAGCGACAGATGCATGCCACCTTTCACTCCTACTTTAATCTACTTATAGGGTTAGTTCTTGCCACCTATCCACATGGATATAGCAACTTTCACGAATCAAGCGGGCAACCAACAACCGTTCCTCTTCCTCTATGGATCCCCGACTCCAAAATCATACCTTTGGTGATATCGACGGCTGTGTGCCTCCCTTGATCCAATGGTCCTGGCTATATCGAGATTTATCCAATCGAAAATCTACAGCACTTGACCCAAACCACTGGTCACTCGATTCCCCGAATTCTGATACGCAATTTCACATAGGAGATCAACGGTCCTTGTTTATTTGGATCCGACGGTCACTACTCCTCCTGAGCTTATGGGTGTTGAAAAGACACTCAGTCCTAATATCTTCATTTTTCTAAGAGATCCAATGGTTCACAGGATTTCGAGACTTCCTCTTGAAGCGATTCAACTGTCCAATTCAACTTTTCAAAGACTTCTGGCCAAATGACTTGGCGTCCTTCCTCCTGAACTTAAATCCTGTGAAACAATTCAACCTCTGTATCCCTTTGGAACAATTTAAAGGTTCTAACTCTCCAAATCTTTCACTTGCAAACTCAAGGCCTCCAAAAGGGTCTCTGCATGCACTCCTTGCGGCAACTTTCAAATAACCTCTGGGTATTTTGGGTCTTTGACTCCGTGCACTCCTTGCAACAGTAGTCTCTCAATTTCTCTCTTGGATTGGTAAAATCCAATACTCCACCCAGCCTGCGTACACCTTGCACGTATCTGTGCTCTGCTAGCACTCTTTTCCTGTAAAGACACAATTTGAATCTCCTCTGAGAATTCTGAGATGAAACACAGAACCTGGTCGATGCAATCCTTGCGGACCCTCCACTGCACTCTTTGCAGGACTTCTCAGAAAGTGAAACAACTGAAACTCATTCTCCCCTTATCCAGAATTCAAGCATTCAACATAGAATTCTAGATCATACACACACACATTGGCATTGAAATATAATGCACACAGAGAATGCAAAAAAACCCGCAACATACCATTTAACAAGTGGTTCCAACAACCATAACAAACACATAGATTGGAATCAAAACTTTCTTCTATTAATTCTAGTGCTCCTGTACATGGTGAATAACAACTAAAATGCATAAAATTCTCTGTCCTCCTATATTCTTCTTTGCATCTCTACAGCTTATGAATTATGAATTATGTTACAATGATACAAGGGTTGAGGGTGTCTATCATCCGTTTTCCCTCCTACCTCCTACGCTCCTAAAACTATCTAATCTATTAAATTAAATCTACCTACTTGCATTCATTACGCATAAATGATTCTACATTCAACGGATGAGATCAACGCTCAAGATATTTTTACAGTCTCCAAAACACAAAGGTAAGTACACTTCCCTAGCTATTACATTAGTGTCCATTCATTAATCTTAAAAACACTTCAAAATGTGCATCGATGCTTTTCCAGCTGTCTCCTTTTGTTAGGCACATGCCTTTGGCTTTATACCATGCTCCTGCATCATACTCCCTTGCTTGAAAGTTTCCATGAACTCTTGTTCATGAGTTCCTTCACTATTCATCCATGCTTTTGAATTGTTGTTTCATCCTCCCAACTGGCATCTTCAACTGGATGTTCTTTCCATTTGACCAAGTATTCAAAATACTCTTTTCTCCTGGTCTTTTTGCTAATCCTCTTGTCAATTATGCTTTCCATCTGTAGCTTTTTAGCTACAGGCATTTGTTTTGTCCATTGAATCTTTTCTTGTTTATCTTTTTCTCCTTCTTATTTAGCTCTATAAGGGTACAAATCCACGATATTAAATATCGATGATATTCCGACCCCATCAGGTAATTCAATCTCATATCCGTTTGTCCCAAATTTCGTTATGACCTTGCATGGTCCAATCTTTTTCATCTTCATCTTGTTGTATGTTCCCCTTGGGAACCTCTCCTTCCTCAAATGTGCAAGAATCAAATCATCAACTTCAAATTGAAGTTCTCACCTGTGTTGATCTTCTCTACGCTTGTACTCTTGACTTGAACTCTATAATTGCTCCTTAATTCTACTGTGAATCTCCTTCATTTCTTCTGCAAATTCCTCTACACTAGCACTCCTGAATTCAGCTTGTTCTGAATCTTTCAATTCAGAAAATCCCCTTGGTTTCATTCCATATACAATCTAGAATGGACTCTTCCTTGTGCTTCTATTGAGTGAATCATTGTAAGCAAATTATGCCTGTGGTAGAATGTGATCCCATTGACTGTGGTGTTCAGTCACTAAGCTCCTTAACAAATCTCCTAAGCTCTTGTTCACAACCTTTGTCTGTCCATCCGTCTAATGATGATATGCTGAGATAAAAGACAATTTTGTTCCCAAATTCTTCCATAAGGTCCTCCATAAATGTCCTTCAAACTTGGTATCTTGATAAAAAACGATACTCCCTGGCAATCCGTGAACTCTGATGACTTCCTTGAAAAACAGGTTCGCAATATGAGTTGCGTCACTGGTTTTCTAGCATGGTATGAAATGTTCCATCTTTGAAAATATGTCTACCACTAGAAATATTGAATCATATCCCCTTTGTGTCCTTGGTAGTCCCAATATGAAATCCATGCTCACGACATCCCACAGCCTTTCCGGTATGGGTAATGGTTGATATAAACATGTGTTCTTCCTTTTCCCTTTCGTGTGCTGACAAATTCTGCATCTGTCCACAAATTTCTTCACACATGTCCTCATCCCTAGCCAGAAATATGAGCCATTCAACTTTGAGAATGTTTTTTCATGACCAAAGTGTTCGACCAATCCTCTGTTGTGCTTTTCCTTCAGCAAATTCTCCCTCATGGAGCATTTCGAAATACATAGCTGACTTCCCCTGAACAATAATCCATCCTGGATCATGTATTCAATCCATTAGCTTCTATCCTTGAGAATTGGATTCTCAGATGCTTCATATGCCTTTTTGAAGTATGGATCATCCATGTACATTTCCTTGAGGTTATCAAAATCCAAAGTCTTGACTTTGAATTACTACATAAGCAAACATTTCCTGCTCAAAGCGTCAACAACTTTGTTAGTAGTTCCAGAAATATGCTTAATCACAAAAGTAAAATTCTACATGTATTCAACCCATTTAACATGTTTTTGGTTCAACTTCTCCTATCGAGTCACGAATTGCAAAGAGTGATTATCATTGTACAAAACGAATTCTTTGGGAACCAAATAGTGCCTCCATATCTTCAGCGCTTGTATGACTGCATAGAACTCTTTTTCATACATGGAGTACTTGATCTTTGCTTCATTCAGTTTTTCACTAAAATACGCGATCGTCCTGTTGTCTTGGCTCAAGACCGCTCCAATGGAAAATCCACTCACATCACACCTGACCTAGAATGTCTTGCTGAAATATGGAAAAACCAGAATTGGTTGCTCAATGATCTTCTTCTTTAGCAGGTTAAAGCTCTTCTCCGCTTCCTCTGTCCAGTGAAAATATTTATATCTTTTCTTCAACGTATCCATCATTGGTGGGCTAATTCCACTGAAGTTTCGGATGAATTTCTTGTAGAAGATAGCCAAAACATGGAAGCTTCAAACTTCAAACACGCTCTTCGGCGATGGCCAATCCTTAATCACATTTAGCTTTTCTGGATCCATTTTCAATTCATTTGTAGAGATAACAAAACCCAAATAAATGAGTTTTGTCCTCATAAATGGAGATTTCTTCATATTGATAAGTAATTTCTCTCTATGTAACCTCCTCATCATTGTAGCTAAATGTTTTAAATTTTCTGCTTTAGTTTTGTATAAAATTAATATATCATCAAGATATACAATGACGAATTTCCTAATGAAATCCTTCAGGCCTTCATTCATCAACCTCATGAAAGTACTGGGAGCATTTTTCAAGCCAAATGTCATGACAAGCCATTCATACAACCCTTCACTTGTCTTGAATGTTGTCTTCCATTCATCACCTTCTCTCATTCTAATCTAATGATATCTGCTTTTGAAATCAACCTTTGAAAAAAACTTTGCTCCACTCAAGAAATCCATCAAGTCATCCATCCTTGGCAATGGGAACCTGTACCTTATGGTAATTTTGTTGATTTCCCTTGAGTTTGTACACATTCTCTAGCCACCATCCTTTCTTGGGCTGAGTACTGTTAGAAAAGCACATGGACTGAAGCTCTCCCGAATCAATCCTTTGTCCATTAAGTTCTAGACCTGTCTCTTAACTTCTTCATTCTCCCGCGACGTCAACCTGTACACTGCTTTGTTCAACAAACTGGCTCCAGGTATAAGATCGATATGACACCTTATACTCCTGATAGGTGGAAAAGAACAAGGTAGTTTTTCCACTACTATATCAACAAATTCTTCCAACAACTCCTGGATTTCTTCCGGTAAATCATCTATCCCAGTGTTGTTCAGAACAATTCTAGGCTTCCTAATCACAATGAATTGCACGTCTTCCTTCTTCTTGACTTCATTAAGAAGTTCCTTCCCACTCATGAGAAGTACAGTGTTGCTCATCTCTATTTTCACCTCTTTATTCTTAATCGACAACAANATTCAGTGACATTTACCTGATGTCCTTTTTGTAGCCACGAAACTTTGTATGGGCTTGGATGCACAACAATCTCCAGCTCTAGTTTTTCTACCATTTCCATAGATACAATATTGTCTGTGCTACCGCTATCTACTATGACCTTGCATACCCTGTCTTTGGTTTTACAAGTAGTTTGAAATAGGTTGTTTCTTTGGGCTGGGTTCTCGGCCTCCTATTTTGGTTTCAAGAGAACTTTCCTCATCATCAAAGATCTTCCTCCCTCGGTGTCCTCTGCCTCAACATTCCATCCTTGAGCCTTGGCAATGTGAGTTTCACCACCATATTTCTTCCTATATGGACACTCATAGGATTTATGTCCAATTTTTCCACAGAAAAAGCATTTCACTTCACCTCCTCTGCCTCTTCATCTTCCTCTAGCTCAAGGAAAAGTATTTCTATCAGCATACCGCCTCCCCTGTGAGATTCCTCCTCTCTCAGGTTGAGTTTGAGGTTTCTTCCCCTCTTCTTTAGGTTTTTGAGTTCTGTCCTAAGAAATCATCTTACCTATGCTTTGAATTCTGCCTCAACCTCTTTGACCTTGCTTTCGACTCAGCTTATATTCAACTTTCAGAGCCATCTAATAAGCATCTTGTATGGTTCGGATGGTCATCATGCTCATCTTGTCCTAAATTTCATATCGTAGACCATTCATATACCTGGCAACTTTGTCATCATCACTTTCCCAATGACCTGCTCTGATGTTTATCCTATAGAACTCTTTAGTGTATTATTTCAATGACATCAACTTCTGTCTCAAATTCTGCATCCTCCGAAACAGATTTATTTGATAATCTCTGAGTATAAACTTGGCTTTAATTTTTGCAACCATTCTATCCCAACTTTTGATTTTCTGCGTGCCCTTGCAACATCTATCATCTTGCAATTCATCCCACCACAATGTTGCATGCCCTTTAAGTATAGTAACAACATGTTTGAATTTCTTGTCTTCCTCGACATCCTCATAGTCGAAGTATTTGTCTAGAGCTCTAATCCAGTCTAGAATCTCTTCAACATCCAAGTTGCCTTTGTACATTGGAATGTTCATTTTTTCCCTAGCACCTATCCTAGAAACAAACTTGAATAAGAATTCTTCTGTAGCATCTTCGACTGCAACTTCTTTATTTTCAACTTCATTTTCACTTTCATCTTCGTTGATATTCCCAGTGTTAACTATGCGCCTCTGTGTTGTCTCCATAGCATTGAGCTTGGCATGTAATTCACACATTTGTCTTTCCACTGTTCGATCAGGCATTGCCCTTTCTCTTCTTTTCGGTGACATGGCTGTAAAATTCCTCTTTTCTCTCTACTACAGAAAGACAAGAACTTGTTCTGGGCTCTGATACCACAACTGGCGCAAACC
>JASDQU010948741.1:19952-32789 GCA_032191745.1 Picea mariana
CTACACCAAGAAATGCTTGTCTAGACTGCCTTTCTGCCACTACTTCATCACTCGACCATGCTGTTGCATCTACCTCTCCATGCCTTAGAATGGTTAGGATTCACCCTCAACCATGCTGCCCAAAGTAAGAGAAACACCCATGTCCAAGTAATCTCTTCATGCTGCAATATAACTGTCCGCACAATCCCCCAAATGAAGGCAAGTCCTCAACTCACCCCCTTTCATGAAGTCACCTCTCCACAACTCAACATATGCGATGAGTGTGGCCAACATGCCCTCACACTCCTCAATGAGTCCAAACAAACTATCCAAAGTGTTCCAAGTAGAATGAGTCACCTCAAAGAACTTCCATGCCCAAGGCACATTTGAACCAATACTCTACCAACCTCAACCAACAATCCCCACCGGATCTCTAAATCACTGCACAATCATCCACAAGTCACCAAATACACTCTGCCTCATCCAATTTCCCACACCAAAGGCGAGAGAACACCAACCAAGTCACTTGGTCTGTGATTTTCCCATTCAGGTTGACTACCAACAATTCTTGGTTGACTTCCTTGCTAACTCCATCCATCTCCTAGAATGAAACTGCCTTGCAGCTGCTGCAAGCATTCAAACTATGGAATTGTCATCTTGAATTTAAAGTTATTACATGATCCAATGAATCTGGATAAGGAACTAAGCACCAAGACGCCTCATCCATCCTCCCAACTCGACATGAACAAACTTCACTGCTCACTTCATTGCAACAGCCTGTCCAATGCGCCTCATCAAAGGGTTATGAAACTTCTTCAAGCCACCTCCACAAATGCATCCAAATCTTCCTAAGTACACCACATGACTCTTCCAAGTGGGTTTCCCCAAGATCTCCTCACATTCGTCCCATCTAAGACATCCCAAACTGCTACAAGACTTCTTCAAATTTGCACCACTTGAGTCACCCTAAAGTTTGTCGGTTTTCACCACAAAAACAGATTGCAATTGAACCACCAAGTCATCTAATTTCCCTTCAAAGAACTCACTGCAACACTTAGGAAATACAAGAACTTGAAACCAACTGTACCTTTCCAAATGACATCCTTCGCTGCAACCATATTCTAAGTATGGTGTCTTAGACTTCTACTTTCCCAAGCAACCGACCCTCCTCATGAACTCCCCTCAATCACCATCTACAGCTTCACAAATACACAAGACATTCATTGCGATACAAGGTTGAGTCCATTCATCCAATTCCAAAATGCATATAAGTCCCAAACTTCACATGCAACACGACCAAACTCATCTCCAATGTCTTGTTGTCTCCACACCTTGACTATTTCAATTCAAGGCACCATGCATCCATTTTCTGACTATCAATTCATACTGCCAATAACCGATTATTATAACTTTGCGAAGAGTCACCTCATCCGAAGGTTGCGGTCTTCATCCAACAAGCCAACTCATCTCAACTGTTGTTCTCGGTGATGCATGAAACAAAGACATCATGATGGAAACGTGCCCAACCAACTTCCTAATGTAGAGTTTCTCTAGGTCACCCTAGGTCATCCAACACAACCAAGTGATTCACCTTACTGCAACCCATAATTTCTCCCCTTCACAATCACTTATGCGATCACCCTCTATGTTTCACTTTTGTGATTACTTTTGTTGTTATATTTGTGACAAGTCATGCAACAAATCCTGTGTTCAAATTCTTTTCCCGACTGCTCGGTTGACTCAAAAAAATTTGCATCTGGTCTCTCCAAGGTGTGCACAACAGATTTGACACTGAATTTCATCATGAACCAAACCAATCAATTCTGTATCCAAACCGTATCTGCCATCAAGACTGCGACATGTTCTGTGATGAACTCTATGATCACCCACCCTATCCAAGTGCCTCTTCTCACCACAAACTCTGTTCTTGGCCCATACAAGGTGTGCATATAGCTCAACCTTCCACCACACCATCAATCAAACCTCTGTCGTAAGTCTTATGCAAATTATGCAATGAACTAGTTCGTTGCACTGAATGATTCACCAAGTCTGCGAACATTCCCACTGAACCGCCTTCACAACAAATTTCCTTCATGCTGCACCCTATCCACATAGTGCCTTGCAATCGTGCATCTATTGAGGGCGTGCATCATCGCAACATTTCTCACTTGGCTTCTTGGAAACACCAAGGATACTCTGTCTGGACTACGCATCTTCACCTAGAGCATACCCATACTTCCTTCTAGGCTACATGTGAGTCACACTCCTACTCTAGTGCAACTCTTGTATACTTATACATTTGCTAACAATTTAACACTTAGTCATATTTAAGCATACATCCATGAACATGAAAATCCAAAAGAACAAAAACTGAATCAATGAAAGACAAACATAGATATAGTGTGGGCAACACAAACTATGCCTAACTCTCGGCTAAGTATTTGTTATTGAAAAACAATTACAATATGAGCACTATTGGCTCGATTCACAAATTATACAGAGTTAGATGAATTGCCTCACCTCACCAAGACACTCATAAACAAATTTGTCACACCAATACTCTCTGTCGCAACCATCTCCGCAACCTCTTGTGGTGCACCTGTGACGTGCCCACAACCGCAGACTTGTTGTCTCTTCGTTTATGTAGACTTCACAAACTTCAATTCCACCTCACACATGCCTCCAACAGACCTGTGTTTCTATACTTATCCAAAATCAACCCAAGGGAAGTTCGTCAAACACTGTACAACGAGTCCACCTCAAGGAAACAAAATTCCTCCCAAGTGGAGTGACTTGTCTCCTTGAGGGAGCCCACCCTCTTCATCTTCCTCAGAACCGCACAAATTTTCTTTCTTTCCTTGTCTTGCAAAAATACCCTCCTTGGTTGTGCGCCCTTATTCTCTTACATGCACTCCAAAGGTCACCATCATGAATCATCACATCCTTTGGGGGTGTCATGCCCCCTCATGAATCTGATCACTCAAACGAATCGTCACACCCCTTCATGGACTCGGTCACCTAAACGAACTCATGCACTCGTCAACCATCGTGTCCCTTGGGACCGACGTGCCCAACCTTGGTGCGCCCCTCATGCCGGTGCACCCCAATCTCTTGGTCGCTTCATACTTGGGAAAACTCCTTGGCACGTTCACATGCCCAAGGTGTCCACTTTCCTGTCTTGGGTGTCGGAGAAAACCCAAGTTTCATCTCTATTTGGACTTGGGAGAAGGTCTCTGCTCCCATCTAGCCAAAGATCTTACATGAAGGTATATAGGTGCACAATGTGTTAAGACCCATTCTGATGGAGAGGTNAAAAATACCCTCCTTGGTTGTGCGCCCTTATTCTCTTACATGCACTCCAAAGGTCACCATCATGAATCATCACATCCTTTGGGGGTGTCATGCCCCCTCATGAATCTGATCACTCAAACAAATCGTCACACCCCTTCATGGACTCGGTCACCTAAACGAACTCATGCACTCGTCAACCATCGTGTCCCTTGGGACCGACGCGCCCAACCTTGGTGCGCCCCTCATGCCGGTGCACCCCAATCTATTGGTCGCTTCATACTTGGGAAAACTCCTTGGCACGTTCACATGCCCAAGGTGTCCACTTTCCTGTCTTGGGTGTCGTAGCAAACCCAAGTTTCATCTCTATTTGGACTTGGGAGAAGGTCTCTGCTCCCATCTAGCCAAAGATCTTACATGAAGGTATATAGGTGCACAATGTGTTAAGACCCATTCTGATGGAGAGGTCTTTTATGTTGTATGACATATGTGCATACACCACAGACTTATCCAGGACTAGGAGTTTACTATGGTAATCATGTTGATATATTTGTTTATATCTCTTACACTATTTGACATATTTAATTTGGTACAACTATCTTCTTTGGCACTAACGTGTTTCATATACAATAACATCGCATGTCTTATAAAAAAAGGGTATCATGAATGTAAATGTTGTGGACCTTCTCTAAAATAGGTGGTTCAATGACCTACACAATCCAGTGTATAACAACTCGAGGATATTCCTCCCAGAAGACCACCCATATTGACATATGCTTTCAATGGTAAAACAAAGAAAATACGAAGAACGGAAAAATGACATTGACAAACTAACCAAAACCCTTTTGTCCAATGGCTACTCTCTCATTCAAATCAACTAATCTTTTCACTCAACCAACAACCCTAAACCTAAACCCAAAATCACCCCTCCCTCAACCCCTCCTCATGGTCTCATATCTCTGCCCTATATCCAAGGGACCACCGATCAAATATCAAAACTTTTAGCTAAGAAGAATATCAAAACTGTATTCAAACCCTTTAAGACCCTTAAACAACTTTTCAGACCTACTAAAAACAAAACCGACCCGATGCTTGGATTAGGTGTTTTCCAAATTACTTGCTCATGTGAGAAATCTTACATAGGTAAAATTATAAGAACCTTTAAATCCTGGATAAAAGAACATATAACAGATACCACCTACAACCGCGTCTCCAAATCAACTATTATGGAACACTCCTTTAACTCCAAACACCTTATTTTCTTTGACCAAACCAAATTTTTTGCCTCTGCCTTACATTACTCCTCCCAGCTTATTCGCGAAGCTCTAGAAATCGAAAAACACCCTAACAACTTTAACCGTGAAGACGGCTATAAGTTGAGACAATCCTAGAAACCCACCATTCACCACCTTAACCCTTCTTCTTCCTCCCATTCTATCATTTCTTGATCTCTCTAATAATTTTTTTTATTTTTTGTCCTTTTCATCTCCACCCCTTCCCCTCCTCCTCTCCTCTTCCTCGACTTCTTTTTGGTCAACTCTTCATGTTATTGCTCCTTTTTATCCCCCGACCTTTAAATTTTCCTTTCCCGAGTGGCTTCTCTCTTGCTTCCGCTTTCTCCTTCCACTTTATTTCTCTTCATTTAACTAAATTTTCGGCCCTCTCTTTTCATTACTTCCTTTTCCCAATTCTTCTCCTTTATAGTTCCCCTTTCTCCTTAATCATTCTATTTCCATCAACTTCCTTCTATCACCTCAACAACTAGTTTAATCCTTTATTACCTATAATTTTTCCTTGACCTTAACGTCTTCTTCAACTCTTTATTTTTCTTCTTTCCTATTTGTATAATTTTTAATTTTTATCTTGMCTAATTCTTTAATACTTCTCCTACCTAATATTATATTTATCATTTCTCTTACCTCACTTTATTTTCTGAACCTAACTTCTGCTTCACATATTTATTATTATATTTCCCCCGACATTTACTCCTAACTAATTCTTTAAATATTATTTCTCCTAATCATCATCATTATTTCTCACATATTATTATTTTACCCTAACTTTTATTTTGTCTCTTTGTTGATATTATATTTTTTCCTAACTAATTCTTTAATTACTATTTCTCCMACTTATTATATTTTTTCACCTTAATGGCTATATTTACTCATTATTATCACCTTAACATTTATTACTATTATTTATTATTATTGATCTTACCTATCATAAATTTTTATTTACATTTTTTCTCAATGGCTATATTTCTCCACTTATTTCCCTTTCTCCTTGCCTCAAACGACTACCATCCTCTCTTAKTATTTAAAGGCAAACCTCAACACACTCTTTTTGAACCATTTAATCCTTGATGATGGGTGGAGTGTCTACTTAAAACATTGGACGTTTCGAAACCTGAAACAATTCAATCCAGAAAATATCTATCATTATGACTTACTGTGAAAACTTGCATTATTAGATTGACAAATTAGTTTAGGTCATATGAGACAAAGGATGAAATTATATAATTTTTTGATTCAAATGGGGAACTTATGTTTAATGATCTTGGATTTTTTGACATCTACATTGAGAAAATTTCTATTGGGATGAAAATGAAATCTATATTTTATGAGCTCCCATATAGGGAGAATGTTAAGATTGCCCACTTACTAGATCCCCTACACATATTAAAAAATGTTTCGTCTTCTTTATGGAGAAATATATCTTAAAAAAGTGACACATTAGGTGTTAGGAGAGATTATTATTTCAAATACTAAAAAACATCATTGCAAAAAAAGAGAGTAGAGGATAGGTCATTACCCCTTGGTCTTAAACGGTGATGTCCCATGGATTTTTAACAAAGATGATTTGTCTCTAGTTAAGTTGCTATATTGGGTTTGACAGTGCCTTATTTAAATGGGTTGAATCTGTTGCTTCTCTATAGAAGGATTGTTGGGGTCGAAATCATATAACCATCAAAAACATTATAAGGGTATGTATGTGGATTGCCTGATTCTTTTTCTGTAGTGTAGTTTATATGGTATGCACTAACATTATTATTCCAATTAATTTTGTACATGTTTATTTTATAGTGCCATTATCTTTTTCTCATCTATAGTTGGGTGAACCATGATTACCCCTAGGACCCACAACACACCATATCAAAATTATCTGCATTGTACATTGGAGTACATTAATGGAGATCCACACAGGTAGCATTCCACAATGGCATCGAGAGATAAATAAGATTATTTATATGTTTGAGAAGGAATTACCCACAAGTTTCGTGGACTTCAAGCTCATATTCTAGTTCACATAGTTGATGAGGTTGAATTATCCAAGGTGATCTCATATTTTTGGATTATATTCTTGGAGAGGTACCTTACAAAGTTAAAGGATTTTGTTTAACAATGGGAAAAACCTAAAAGGTCTATGGAAGAGGGGTAGGCAATATATGATTCATTCTATCATGCTAGTGAGTACACTAGGAAAATTGATGACACACTAGGTAGAGTAGTTTGGAACAACCATTGAGATGAGGGACAAAAGGGAAGGAAAGCTACTCCAAACCAAGGGAAAAGGTGCATGATGGAGAGGAAGTCAATTATCTTTTTTAAATTTCTACAAAATTATTGTTTACACCTGACTTGATAATATTTATTATAGCTCATAATTTGTTTTGATTTCATGAATACATCAACAAATTTAGAAATTCATACCATTAATAAATTTATTCTTTACAATGATGAGACTACATGACCATGGGTCATGTTATGAAGATAAGAGACAGAAATGGGACAATGGAAATAAATAATACATGCACTTGAATGGTAGAAGCATGTCTTACCTTTATCATTTAAAAGAAAATATGCTAGTGATTTGTCCCAACTGTTGGGTGGGTGACCATATTAGAGAGAAATTACGCACGTTGGATCATTACCCACATGATGAAGAAGATGCACTAAACATAGGGATTAGGTGCAACAACTTCATAAAAATATCTCTATGTCAATTGTTTGTTTTATAACGTATGTTTGAATTATACCATGTATCACGTTCTTACACATGTCATGGTCCTTTATTCACATTTTGATAGGTGCATTTGTTCCCTCCTATGTGAGCATATGGACATCATTTTTTCACTGGTGATGGTGGTACATGACATGTCACACTTGATTATGTAGTGGAGGTCGAGTTCGACCAATCTAGTCATACCAACCACCATGATCAAAATATAAAAGAAGGAAGGTTACGTTACATCATAAATATACAAGAGATCATACAAACGAATTTCTCATATTTCCAATGTGTTATTTTTATGTGCAAGTGGTGGGATACATTTGACCGGAGTAATGTAAAAGAAGAATGCGATAGTGGATAATATGTATTAACTCCAAAAAGATGTGGGACAAAAATATGGAGACTTATGTTTTACCAAAACATTGCAACCAAGTGATTTTTTGTGTAGATGTGTTGGATGGAGATTGATGGTTTATACCAAGACATGATTCAAGATCAAAAAGTGTTTTTTAGAACAAATATGTTATCATGCCAATCAAGAAAGATAGTCAGGGTGATGGAAACAAAGAGTGATATGTAGATGTTTTATGTCAACATTTAAGTTGTGGATGTGCCATTTGATTAATGATCCAGTCTTCTATTTTTATTATGGATTCAACCTTGATATTTTTATTTTATTCCTCTCATAGATAATAATTTCACAAACTTTAGAAAGTAATTTGCATTGAAAATAATTTAAGTGTTAAACTATTTGGAGTTCAAATTTTGGTATATGTAGAGAATAAAAACATAGTTAGTTATGATTCAACAAAGATGTTTAATGATTGTATTTATGCATTATTAGTTATAGTTAAATCTCAATAATTCCAAAAAATTAAACACAATACGAAAATGTTTTTTTCTTCATTTTATGACGTTGGATATGAAAAGTCAACACATATTTACAACCTCATCTCGAAAATAAATCAATGTTTTTTGGGAATTTGAGATCTTTAATGAATTATGGATATTTTTAAGCGTATGATGTGCATATTGTCTTTTTTTCTAAGATTAATATTAAAAACCAGTATAGTTAAGATCACTTTTATTGAAAGTTTTTTGTTTTATCTCTTTTTATATTTAATATAAAATAATAACATTTTTACATGTTTTAATAGACGATTATTAAAAAAATGATATAATAAATTAATTAAAACTAATTTAGAATTGTTTTCATGATTTAATTTGCAAGATGTTATCACTGTATACCATTAGGTGAATGATTATTTTGTTAGAATTAATTGTCATAATTTTAATTTTATCAATATTAATAATAAGTTTAATAAAAACATTCAACCTAGTGGGTCAAATCGAGTGGAGTGTTGTGAATTACAATTAATAGGTCATAAGGTCAAGTCCAGTGTTGTGAATTACAATCGAGAGGTCACAAGGTCAAGTCCTAAGGTTAGTTACCTTTGTAAAAATTGTGGTCCTCACTCAATGTTCCCATTGGGTTAGGTTGTCAAAAATGCAACCGACCTAGGTAACATCCTTAGAATGAGCATAAGTGGCTAGTGAATTTCCCCGGGGAGTAAAACCATTTATGAATATATTTTAAAATTTTGATTTAGAAAATTAATCAAATTGTGAATTATTGATTGAATCATTTAAGGAAGTGCCTTAATCAACATATTTTATTTTTGCAAACATTAAAGATTCACCTTAAAAAATAGTTAAAAATTTATATGGCATTAAATGATCACAATTTTTTGCAATCACACCCCAAATTAAATGATTTGGTATAACTAGATTTAAATATTATATGCCATTTTTTACAAGTGCAATATTACATTAAATGACTAATACATTTCAAGTTTAACTAAAAAAATAGAGAAATCATTAACATACTTGTAGTACATTTTATCAATCATACAAGATCAACTGACCATGAAATTGGATGCACCCATAATTATAGAATGTACAATATGAAATGAATAATAACGACATAAAAAAATATTGAACATCAACCAACCATATACATGATATGAAAATGAATAATATGTTGGATATGTGTTATATTCTTTGCATGAATATAATATTTTTCCTCGGTTTTTGTGTCCATTTTTGGGCGGTTTTTCGGCACATGGTTTTTCGTCGATGGTTTTCTATTTCCGATTAAGGAATTAGGGTTGTTGACTAATATAGGTCATTGGATTAGGGTTTTGGATGTCATTGGCTCCTATATGTATATTGTATTGTAAACAATGTATGATGCGAATGAATATAGAATATGTTGGTTTTCCCAGTTTGGGTTTCCAGAGGAAAAAATATTTGTGTAATGTGTGTATTTTCCATTGTATTTTTTCTGTTCTTTTATTGAAAATATGTTTGCAGTAAAATATTGTACAAGGTTAAAATATACATTTGGTATCAGAGCAATTATTGGCTTCAGGGGGGATGCCTTTATGGTCCGAGGTTTTGCTCGAGACTGTGATAAGCCTTGTTATTGATTTTCCAGGTGAAGAGAAATGGCGAGCAATTCGAAAATATAGATCGATAAATTTAATGGGAAAATTTTTGAGTTGTAGAACTCAAGATGGAAGGTCTATTAATAGATAGAGATCAATCGGTTGCGATGGATCTAGGTATTGCACCTACAAGAACGTCAATAGATGTCTGGAAAAAAGTTGGATTGGAAGGAAAAGAGCACAATTTGATTGTGTCTCTCAAAATCAGTGTTATTGAATGTGTCAGGGGAAGCTACATCCAAGGAGTTATGGGATAAGTCGGGGAACTTGTACCAGTCTAATTCCTTGGTAAACAAACTGTTCCTATGGAAAAATCTATATAAACTAAGGATGATAGACGGAGACTCGCTAACAGAGCATATGAACCCCTTCAATACCATGGTAAGTCAGCTGTTATCTGTTGAGATTAAAATTTTAGATGATGATAAGTGTATTAGTTTACTGTGCTCTTTACCAGACTCATGGGATAGTCTGGTTGTGGCCATAGGTAGGAATACAACTACCTTGAGTTTTGATGATGTGGTATCATCCTTATTTTCGGAGGAGATGAGACAGAAGAACATGGAAGGACAGAGCACAAATGAATTATTTGCAAGAGGATGCTCCCATGATAGAAATAGATCTAAGTCCTCAAGTGGGAGATCTAAGTCTAAGGGTAGATCTAAATCTCATGGAAAGTTTGTAAAGGTATGCTGGAGATGTGGAAAAGAAGGGCACGTCAAGAAGCAATGTAGGTCCAAAAGCGTTGAGAAAGTGAAGGCATATGAAGGTTCTCCCACTACAGAAGAAAACACCTCCAAGGAAGAAGGAGAGGATGTGTACTTGGCTTCTTCAAGCACAAATGCAGATCATGAGGCATCGTTGGTTGACTCAGGTGCATCCATTCATATGACTCCCCACAGGGAGTGGTTCTGTGAATATGAAAGGTATGATGCAGGTAATGTTTTCCTAGGTGATGACTCAAAAAACAGAATCACAGGATGATGAAAAGTCAAGTTGAGGCCCATAGATGGAAGGATTAGAACACTGACATAAATTTGATTTCTGTAAGAAAAATGAACGATGCAGGGGTAAAAACAATATTTCAAAAAGAAACCTACAGGATGGTTCGAGGAGCAATGGTGTTGTTGAAGGGAGTTCATATTGGAACTATGTATAAGATGCAAGGAAACACTATTAATGATGGGTGTAATAGCTCCATTGCTCCTGATATTGAAACAGAAGAAGGAAAAAATCCTCCAGTATCTAGAGAAAAGGTTATGCTATGGCATCAAAGACTGGGGCATATCAGAGAGAAAGGTCTTCAACTACTATATGGGAAAAGATATGGTTGAACATATGTGTTAGTGTCCAGGTATGAACGATTTATTCACCCTTTTCCTACATTAATTTATCAATCCGGGTGCGTATCCTTTCAAGGCAACGCACAAGGTATATGCAGGGGCAAGAGTAAAATTCGTTCTGGCCCAGGGGTTCACGATTAAGATTCAAAGCATTACTGTCAAATTGGATTAACTACAACTTCCAAAAAGTAATCATAAGAATCACACACTGTAACAACAAACATAAACTGATAAATAACACACTGTAACAACAAGCATAAACTGATAAATAACACACTGTAATAGCAAGCATAAACTGATAAATAACACACTGTAACAACAAGCATAAACTGATAAATAACACACACAGGAAGATGCAACACCTGATCAGAAGAGCGGGCCCAACTCTCTGATCAGGGCTGCATTAGTCACAACGAAGATGAAGACAACAAAATAGATAGTGTTTTATAAATCTAAAAAAGGTTATTACAATCTTAATGAGGACGTCCCCAATTACAAGAATAAACTATCTTTTATACATGGAGAGGGAGAATAACCTCTTTCCCCAAAACATGGTAACCGTATCCCCAAAGATATACATTAGTTGGAACGACATCCGTACTAGATAAACAAAATCAACGAGATACCCAAGATGATTCAGGGATCTGCGACTCCAGCTGCGCAGACTCCTTATGGCTTGGTTGTTGCTGTGAATAATGGATTTGCTACGGGATGAAGCCTTGGTTCCTTAGAAGCTGCAGCCAAACATTCGTTTTAGTGCTGCGAATAGGCAAAACTTTGCGACTTTATGTCATTAATAAAATATTCCAATAGACAAGGTAGGGGTATTTACCTTATAGATTTAGCATAGTAAACATAGGTAAATAAGTGCAAAAAGGTCAAAAAGGGTAATGGAAATGCAATAGAAAGATAGCCCGTTTTGGTGCCCAACATCTTCCCCCCAACTAGCCTTCTGCATGCCCTCTTGCAGTTCGCCGCCTCCGCAGGTTTGGATTTCGCTGACTGTTGGCTTCCTGAAAATGGGCGAGATGATATTCTTCAGCCATCTCTGTCTCTGGAACTTTAAAACCATCTGAATGGAGGAATTCTTCCCACCAATCCTCCGGGACGATATACGCTAGAGTGTAATCTTCTACTGGCAACCAAATAGTGGGAAACTGAAACCAGAGTCCCATCCATCGGACCCCGCATATTTGGACACATGCCACATATCTGGGCACTCTGGGGAGCACTCATGCAAAATTTGGTGCTCCAAAAGGTTCCCTATTCTGGATAGCTGTAGGTGCCATCATCCACCTTTTCTGAAAGCAATCAAGAGCCTCTTCATGAAATGTGACTATTTTCTTAACACAAAGATCAAGGCACCAATTTTGTGTCCTCAGCGTTCTGTCTCTATTGGCCTCAATTCCCAAGAAGGTGTTGTGTTTAGTGAACATGGTGACTAAACTTTTAGGTTCTCCTCTTACTATAAACGACTTTGTAACCTGATTAGATTCAAATGTATTAAAAGCCTTCTGCCAGCTGATCTGGTTGAAAGTGTAAGAGGTGAGGGCCCTTAAATGAATGTCTCCCACATATGGGACCGGATTGAATTCTCTGTCTAGGTGCAACAGATATCCATGCAGGTAAAATTCACACATCAAATGCTGAGTTGGCAGGTCGTGGTGCCTCATTATTCGGAGGAATTGCACACCATTTTCTATTTTATA
>JASDQU010948743.1:26714-39860 GCA_032191745.1 Picea mariana
CTCATGAAAAATGTTAAGTATGAGGGGGTTTACCACTGTGTGCATAATCATTCAATCGAAATATTCTCTTTACTTCAAGGAGAAAAATCATGGACTTTCTCTTTTAAATGATCAAATGGATGAAGAAATGGAAACCAGAAGCGGGAGATAACCAATTTTTTTTTAAACAAACAACCGTGAAAGAAGATAATAAATTCAAGTGTGCTTTCAGGGGGAACATCATAACAAATGTGTAATCTTGATTGTTATTGACTAAAAATATGTCGCAGGAGTGTCACTGTGGCATAACTGATCCAACATCTTATTATTTACCAAGATAAACTAAAAAATGAAAAAGCAATAAAAATCATGACATAATTAAAATTGAAAAATTCAAAACAACATAAATAAAGTGACATAAATTTAAAAGAAGTAGGAAATTTCTAAAAATAGAAAGCACAAATCAAACTACTGTAAAGCAGAAATAAAAACAGTGAAAAAATGAAAGTAGATCTAGACTACTAATATACAAAAAATCCCTATTGTTTCATCTCTATGTTACTATAATGAAATGCGGGAAAAAATTATGTATAACTCTGAGCACTTTGCAACCTAGGTTTAGGGTTTAGGCCACACGGTCACAATCTTTTCCCCACTGGGGCTCATGACTCTGAAGGAGGGAGGTCCGAACGACACCTCTTATAACCAGGCCACAATGAATGGAAGCTTGGGAGAAGGATCAAAACAACCCACCTTCGAGCCTCCTCCAAATCAATGCTCAAAGCTCCTAACGGAAGGAACCTTCAAGGATCAGGAGATGGATATTGACCCAGAAAACACAGCTACACTTGCTATAGCATCAATACCATGGCTACCAGGCAAATGCATCCCACGAGCACCAAAGGCCCTGAAATACATCATCATCTCACCACGCATAGAGGAACAAAAGCAATATATGAGAGACTACGCCCTAGTAGGAAAATTCCTAGGGCCCTGGCCTTCAGAACGAGACCTGATCAAATGGATACAACACTGGTGGAAGCCAAAAGGACACTATGAACTGCAACTAGGATCCAAGGGATTCTTCACAATCATTCTGCATAACCTCGAGGACCGCAACCGCATTTTTGACGAAGGGCCTTATTTCTACAACTCAGTAGGACTCTTCTTAAGATTCTGGACTAAGAAGTTCAGCCATGAAAAGGAAGATTTTGTGCATGCACCAATTTGGATTAGATTATACTCCCTTCCCTAGGAATTCTAGCTGGAAGAGGTTCTGGTAGGTATAGGTAACACCATTGGAATCTATGTTAAGTCTTCAGAGGCCACAAAGCAGAGGTGATACACTTCTTATGCACGCATCTGCGTATACCTGAACATAGCCAAGCCACTCTCAGGATCCATAATCCTAGAATACCATGACGAGGACTAGATCCAAACCATCGACTATGAACACATCTCGTTCAGATGCAGTAAATTTCATGAGCACGGACATCTCTTCAGAGAATGCCCCCTCAATGTTGCACACAAAGAGGGGAACCCAGAGGTCAGCAAAGACAAGGAAGGCTTCGCTCAACCAACAGGAAAGAGAAGAAAAGGCGGACGAAAGCATCCAACCCAAGTAAGTAAATATCCATCCACTAGTAATAAATATGCAATACTACAGGATCAACCCGAGAATCCATCAATCCCAAAAAACCCCAACGATTTCAATGTGGAAAACACTCCCCAACACATGAGCCCAGGGAGCGAACAACCAATACAGGAGAAGGATCCGGATAACTCATCTCTAGACCCTGCTGTCAGCCAGCAAGACCATTTGGACGTAGAGGATGGAGACGCCGAAATGGAGCTAGAAGAGTAAGAATTAGCTGGGGTGGACCTGGAGCACCTTGAACACGCCTATAGACACCAAAAAATGTACACCATACCTCAGGATCAATTATGAAAAGTGTGCAAGGTATTCCTTAACTCCTTAGCTAGATCCACAGCTCGATCCAGCAAGGGTCTGAGCATACAAGGTAATCAGTCAAAGAGCCAGAGAAAAACTCAGAAAGATGAAAAGAAGAGAGGAAGGAAGTCGACAAACAAGCTCATACAAGAAATAGGTCACTTCATGGTGAACTCTGGTCAAATCCACCCTATCTCGGACAACTTTGCCCCTCTCTCCACCCCCTCATCCTCATGAAGATCATCTCCTAGAATATAAGAGGCCTCAATGGATGTAGAAAGCAAAAAATGCTACGAGATCTGATCTTTGCAGAAAAATTGGATATAATGTTACTTCAGGAAACAAAATGCACCACTAAAGACATTGACAGGCTACTCCCCCAATGCTAGAAGTAAGGGGAAATAGTTTATACCACAGCCATAGGTACAGCTGGAGGATTAGCTATCCTCTGGAACACCACCACAATGATAATGGAAAATTTTATCACTACCAAATGGTCCATCACTGCAGACTATAGGCTCATTGGTTCCAACAAATCCGAACACCTTACCAATGTTTATGGGCCGGCTAGCCCTAGGGATAAGAAATCCTTTCTCAGGAACTTGGAGTACCTTTCCACCTTAACTGAGAACAACATATGGATTATCGACAGAGACTACAATCTCATACACAACCTGGATGAAAAAAAAGGGGGATCAAGACGCCTGGATCAGGATTCCAGTGACTTCAATAACCTCATTGATAACATCAACCTCATCGACCTGGAAACCATCAATAGCGTTCACACCTAGACAAACAGAAGAACCAAAATACATCAAATCACCTGTAGGCTAGATCGTTTTCTCATCTCTAATGCCCTCATGCTGGAAGGGACAGTTCTGAAAGCAAGCATTCTAGATTTACATGGCTTATATCACTAGCCCATTCAACTATGGTTGGAGGTGCCAGCCACTCCAAGGAAAAAACCCTTCATGTTTTTATAGTTTTGGCTCAACCACCCATATTTCCAAGCAAATATCCATGATCGGTGGAGGGAGGCAGAGGTCCCCCGCAGCTCCAAGATGTACAGATTTCAGCAAAGGCTAAAGAACCTCAAGCAAAGACTCATACTTTCGAACAAGAAAACCTTTGGTAACATCTTCGACTCCCAAAAGTAGTCGTCAGAACAAATGAGCATGATTCAAAACCAGATCTGGCTTCAAGGGCTAATGGACGAGCTTAAAATCTAGGAAGCAAAATTAAATCAACAGCTGGAGGCCAAAAAAGGCCAAGAAGAGATTCTGTGGAAACAAAAATCTTGAATCCAGTTGCTCAAGGAGGGGGACCGAAACACCAAATTCTTTCACAGAATCACCATTCACCGCCGACATACAAATAGAATTACACTGTTAACCTCCACCAACGGCCAACCTATCCACTCCCATGAAGATCTGGAGAAGACATTGATAGACTATTACAAATATCTTCTCACAGAACCCCTCCCAGATAGATCTCAGGCCATAGACAATTTCACTCACCATGTTCCCTCCCTAGTTACTATGGAGAAAAGCTCATCCCTGCTCCAACCCATTACTACTGAGGAGGTGGATCAGGTGCTTCGGGACACCCCCAAAGGCAAGGCTCTAGGTATATATCGCTTCACCGATGATTTTTTTCACCATTGTTGGTCGATTATCAGGGTAGAGGTGTGGGAAATCATTGAAGACTCCCGATCTTTAGGACAAGTCCTCCAGGCTCTCAGTGCGACTTTCCTCACCCTCATCCCCAAAGAGGGGAAGGCCTTCCACCCTAATCAGTTCAGGCCCATCGCACTTTTCAACGTCATCTATAAACTCCTAACCAAAGTGATTGCCCGAAGACTCAAGCCCATCTTACCAACGATCATCTCTCCGGAGCAATCGAGCTATGTTGAAGGTAGATAAATCCTGGACAGCATTATCCTAACCCATGAAGTGATTCACTCTTTGCAGAAGACCAAAATGCTAGGTATGCTACTTAAACTAGACCTCTCTAAAGCCTTTGATAAGTTAAGCTGGGATTATATGTATGAAATGCTCCTTGCCTTTGGCTTTGACAAGCTCTGGGTGGATTGGATTCTAAATATAACCTCCTCGGCTTTTTTTTCCATCCTTATGAATGGAGTTCCCTCCCGTCCTTTCTTTCCATCCAGAGGAATCAGACAAGGAGACCCTCTTTCCCCTTTCCTCTTCATCATCATGGACAAGGGTCTTAGTCGCTCAATTCACGTAGCCATAGCAAGCAACCTGCTGACAGGTTTACCTCTACATGGTGTCTCCCCCCCGGTCTCACATAGCCAATTTGTGGACGACACTTTAATGATGGGTACCTCTATAGCATGAGAAGCTCACTCCCTCCTCTCGATCCTTCAAACCTTCTCTGAAGCCTCGGGACTGGATTGTATCAAAGACAAATCTCAGATCTTCTTCTTCAATACGCCTACTCCGATTCAATGTCATATCTCTGATATCTTGGGCTTCAACTGAATCTCCCTTCCATCCAAATACCTTGGCATCCCCCTGATTGATAACGCCATCAGAAACACCTCTTGTGAACATCTCCTTTCCTCCTTTGCCAAGAGGTTGTCTTCTTGGACCTACAGAGCTCTAAACCTCCCTAGTCGCCTCATTCTTCTTCAATCCATTCTTCAAGCCCTTCCCATATATACCTTCTCGTCGCTTGCTACCCCAAAGTTTGTCCTCACAACCATAAAAAGCTTACAGAGGAACTTCCTCTGGCAAGGCCTCAACACAGGGAAGAAAATAGTGTTGATCAGCTAGGACAAACTCTTCCAACCCAAATCTTAGGGAACCCTTGGGCAAAGGGACCACTCTATCATGAATAAAGTCCTTAGCACCAAGATCTGGTGGCATTGGTTAAAAAATCCCAAGGATCTCTGGGCCAGGCTCTGAAGAAGGAAATATACACCCAATATGGCGGTGAAGAACCTACTAAGATGGAATGGGGATAACCCAACTTTCTTAATCTAAGCAACATCTAAGCAAAATAGACATCTGGTAACAAATCACTCTTTCTGGGAAATCCAAAATGGGAAAACAACTCTCTTCTGAAAAGATTCCTGGTAGCAATGGCCAACTCTAGACCATGAGGACTGGCTTGAGAATATCAACATCCAAGCTACTCACGTGGGCCTGACAAAAGTCGTTGATTACTGGCAAGACAATCCAAAAGAGGACACCTGGCGGTGTTGGCACTTAAATAGGGAGCACATGAACCTAGAGGTGCACGTGGACCTAAGACCCTGGTAGGAAGAAATGGCCAAAAGAAAATTCCCCAAAATTATAGGAGAGGATATACTACGATGGGGATACTCACCATGGGGCACATTCAGCATACGAGAGGCCTATGTCATCAAAACTCACTCAGACCCTCTACCCACAAGGAAGGTTTGGAGAAAAATCTGGGGCCTTAAACACTGGCCACAAATTACTCTCTTCCTCTGGCTCATCACCCATTCGAGCATTCTCACCTGGAATAAACTCTCAAAAAGAGGATTTGTTGGCCCGTCTATCTACATGCTCTGTGGAGAAGAAGTTGATACCATGAACCATCTCCTCAACACTTTCCCCTACACTGCTCAAGTCTGGGATCAAAGTGCGCTAATTATGTGCACCTTGGATCGCAAGAGGGACAACATCATTGACACAATCATGGAATGGAGAGACCAAGTGTTTCAATCTCCCCTTCTAAACTGTATTGGAAACTTCTTCTAGGCTTCATTCTCTGGCAGGTGTGGAAGGAAAGAAATAGAAGGCTCTTCCGGAATGACCAACTTCTGTGGCACCACTACTGGAACCAATGTCACCTCAACATTTTGGAAACTATCAGCCTTCAGCATTGGACTGAAAAAGATCTGATCAACACTCCCATAAAAATTATGATCCTCTAGTACTGGAAGTCCCCCCCAATTCTTGACTCACCTCCTCCCGTCTCTTCTCCTCTCCCTCAAAGCAGCCCCTCCTCCTGGACCCCCCCTCGGGTAGCTTCATCAAGCTCAATTTTGATGGGGCCTCCAAATGCAACCCGAGAGCAGCGGGATATGGTGTGGTCTTCCGCAACCACCATGGACACATCCTTCTCATTAACACAGGCTCCCTTGGTAACACTATGAGCAATGCAGTGGAACTTTGGGGGCTCACCAGAGGACTGCAATTACCCATTGAGAATAGCTTCACCAAGCTGATTGTAGAAGGCGATTCCTAAATCATTACCAATCTCTTCAGCAGAATCTTAAATGGAGCGCACCCGGAAAGAATCTCACCTGGCTGGAGACTCTCACATGGGCTAAAGACTATAGCGGATCTTTTTCAACCCAATCAGGCCTCTATAGCTGCACACATTAGGCAAAAGGCGAACCAAGTAGCGGACGAACTGGCTAATCTGGGGACTAGTTGGGACGGACTGGATTTTCTATGCAAAAACATCCCTCAACCCTGCACACCCCATTCTCCAACAATGCATTCCAGTGACTTCAATAGCCTCAT
Source organism: Picea mariana (assembly GCA_032191745.1). Taxonomy (NCBI): domain Eukaryota; kingdom Viridiplantae; phylum Streptophyta; class Pinopsida; order Pinales; family Pinaceae; genus Picea; species Picea mariana. The sequence goes on from JASDQU010948743.1 coordinate 33,168, forward strand.
TGATAACATCAACCTCATCGACCTGGAAACCATCAATGACGTTCACACCTCGACAAACAAAAGAACCAGAATACATCAAATCACCTATAGGCTAGATCGTTTTCTCATCTCTGATTCCCTCATGCTGGAAGGGACAGCTCTGAAAACAAGCATTCTAGATTTCCATGGCTCAGATCACTAGCCCATTCAACTATTGTTGGAGGTGCCAGCCACTCCAAGGAAAAAACCCTTCAGGTTTTTATAGTTTTGTCTCAACCACCCATATTTCCAAGCAAATATCCATGATTGGTGGAGGGAGGCAGAGGTCCCCCGCAGCTCCAAGATGTACAGATTTCAGCAAAGGCTAAAGAACCTCAAGCAAAGACTCATACTTTGGAACAAGAAAACCTTTGGTAACATCTTCAACTCCCAAAAGCAGTCCTCAGAACAAATGAGCATGATTCAAAACCAGATCTGGCTTGAAGGGCTAACGGACGAGCTTAAAATCCAGGAATAAAAATTAAATCAACAGATGGAGGCCAGAAAAGGCAAAGAAGAGATTCTGTGGAAACAGAAATCTCGAATACAGTTGCTCAAGGAGGGGGACCGAAACACCAAATTCTTTCACAGAACCACCATTCAATGCCGACATACAAATAGAATTACACAGTTAACCTCCACCAACGGCTAGCCTATCCATTCCCATGAAGATCTGGAGAAGGCATTGATAGACTATTACAAAGATATTCTCACAAAACCCCTCCCAGATAGATCTGAGGCCATCGACAAGTTCATGCAGCATGTTCCCTCCCTAGTTACTATGGAGAAAAACTCAGCCCTGCTCTGGCCCATTACTATTGAGGAGGTGAATCAGGTGCTTCGAGACACCCCCAAAGGCAAGGCTCTAGGTCTAGATCGCTTCACCAACGATTTTTTTCACCATTGTTGGTCGATTATCAGGGTAGAGGTGTGGGAAATCATTGAAGACTCTTGATCTTCAGGACAAGTCCTCCAGCCTCTCAGTGCGACTTTCCTCACCCTCATCCCCAAAGAGGGGAAGGCCTTCTACCCTAAGAAGTTCATGCCCATCGCACTTTGCAACGTCATCTATAAACTCCTAACCAAAGTGATTTCCTGAAGACTCAATCCCATCTTACCAACAATCATCTCTTCGGAGTAATCGAGATATGTTGAAGGCAGACAAATTCTGGACAGCATCATCCTAGCCCATGAAGTGATTCACTCTTTGCAGAAGACCAAAATGCTAGGTATGCTACTTAAACTAGACCTCTCTAAATCCTTTGATAAGTTAAGCTGGGATTATATGTATGAAATGCTCCTTGCCTTTGGCTTTGACAAGCTCTAGGTGGATTGGATTTTAAATATAACCTCCTCAGCTTTTTTTTGCATCCTTATCAATGGAGTTCCCTCCCGTCCTTTCTCCCCATGTAGAGGAATCAGACAAGGAGACCCTCTTTCCCTTTTCCTCTTCATCATCATGGTCGAGGGTCTTAGTCGCTCAATTCACGTAGCCATAGCAAGCAAGCTGCTGATAGGTCTACCTCTACATGGTGTCTCCCCCCTGGTCTCACATAGCCAATTTGTGGACGAAACTTTAATGATGGGTACCCCTATAGCACGATAATCTCACTCCCTCCTCTCAATCCTTCAAACCTTATCTGAAGCCTCAAGACTAGATTGTATCAAAGACAAATCTCAAATCTTCTTCTTCAATAAGCCTACTCCGATTCAATGCCATATCTATGATATCTTGGGCTTCAACCGAATCTCCCTTCCATCCAAATACCTTGGCATCCCCCTGATTAATAACACCATCAGAAACACCTCTTGGGAACATCTCCTTTCCTCCCTTGCCAAGAGGTTGTCTTCCTGGACCTACAGAGCCCTAAACCTCCCTAGTCGCCTCATTCTTCTTCAAGCCATTCTTCAAGCCCTTCCCATCTATACCTTCTCATCGCTTGTTTCCCCAAAGTTTGTCCTCACAACCATAAAACGATTACAGAGGAACTTCCTCTGGCAAGGCCTAAACACAAGGAAGAAAATAGCATTGATCAGCTAGGACAAACTCTTCCAGCCCAAATCTCGGGGAGGCCTTGGGCTAAGGGACCCCTCTATCATGAATAAAGTCCTTAGCGCCAAGATCTGGTGGCGTTGGTTAAAAAATCCCAAGGATCTCTGGGTTAGGCTCTGGAGAAGGAAATATGCACCCAATATGGCGGAGAAGAACCTAATAAGATGGAATGGGGATAACCCAGGTTCCTTAATCTAGACAACATCTAAGAAAAATAGACATCTGGTAACAAATCATGCTTTCTAGGAAATTCGAAATGGGAAAACAAACCTCTTCTGAAAAGATTCCTGGTAGCAATGGCCAACTCTAGACCACGAGGAATGGCCTAAGAATATCAACATCCAAGCTAGTCATGTGGGCCTGACAAAAGTCATTGATTACTGGCAAGACAATCCAAAAGAGGACACCTGGTGATGTTGGCACTTAAATAGGGAGCACCTGAACCTAGAGGCGCAGGTGGACCTAAGACCCTGGTAGGAAGAAATGGCCAAAAGAAAAATCCCCAAACTTATAGGAGAGGATATCCTACGATGGGGATACTCACCATGGGGCACATTCAGCATACGAGAGCCCTATGTCATCAAAACTCACTCAGACCCTCTACCCACAGGGAAGGTTTGGAGAAAAATTTGGGGCCTTAAACACTGGCCACAAATTACTCTCTTCCTTTGGCTCGTCACCCATTCGAGCATTCTCACCTAGAATAACCTCTCAAAAAAAGGATTTGTTGGCCCGTCTATCTGCATACTCTGTGGAGAAGAAGTTGATACCATGAACCATCTCCTCAACACTTTCCGCTACACTGCTCAAGTCTGGGATCAAAGTGCGCTAATTATGTGCACCTCGGATTGCAAGAGGGAAAACATCATTGACACAATCACGGAATGGAGAGACCAAGTGTTTCAATCTCCCCTTCTAAACTGTATCTGGAAACATCTTCTAGGCTTCATTCTCTGGCAGGTGTGGAAGGAAAGAAATAGACGGCTCTTTCGGAATGACCACCTTCTGTGGCACCACTACTAGAACCAATGTCACCTCAACATTTTGGAAACTATCAGCCTTCAGCATTGGACTAAAAAAGATCTGATCAACGCTCCCACAAAAATTATGATCCTCCAGTACTGGAAGTCCCCCCCAATTCTTGACTTACCTCCTCCTGTCTCTTCTCCTCTCCCTCAAAGCAACCCCTCCTCCTAGACCCCCCCTCAAGCGGCTTCATCAAGGTCAATTTTGATGGGGCCTCCAAATGCAACCCGGAAGCAGCAGGATATGGTGTGGTCTTCCACAACCACCATAGACACATCCTTCTCATTAACACAGGCTCCCTTGGTCACACTACAAAAAATGTAGTGGAACTTTGGGGGCTCACCAGAGGACTGCAATTAGCCATTGAGAATAGCTTCACCAAGTTCATTGTAGAAGGCGATTCCCAAATCATTACCAATCTCTTCAACAGAATCCTAAACAGAGCGGACCTAGAAAGAATCTCACCCGGCTGGAGACTCTCACATGGGCTAAATACTATAGCGTATCTTTTGCAACCCATTCAGGCCTTTATACCTGCACACATTAGGCGAAAGGTGAACCAAGTAGCGGACAAACTGGCTAATCTGGGGAATAATTGGGACGGACCGGATATTCTGTGTAAAACATCCCTCAACCCTGACCACCCCATTCTCCAACAATGCATTCGTAAGGCTGCAGCAGTGGACAAACCCCCGGATGGGGTTTTAGTGTTGGCCACATGGTGGGATGAGGAGGAGACGACATGCCAGCGCGACAGGGGACCATGTGTCAGGCTCGTGCCAAGACCCACCACCTATTCCATGCATTTAATCGCCTTTATGACGTCCGCTGCACCATTAATGTTGGTGCGCCCGACTCCCATTGTTGTCTCCTCCATGGCTTCTCTGTTTGGAGGTGACATTAACCCCCACATGCGTCCCGACCCTCTTGTTGCTCAGCTGCCCAGACCTGGCTTACCCTAGTTTCCATCCTTCATGGTGCTCACTGCCTTCGGACTTCTCCAGGCTCTCCACATCCATTCGTGACTCTCTTCTCATTTTTGCCTTCCCTGTGAGCTAAGAATGCTGCGGAAAAGAGGGAGGCCAAGGAGAGGATCTTCATGGCATCCTCCTCGACCTTGAGTATCTATTTCTCCCCCTGGCTCACCCTCTACGCACTCCTTGCATCCCTCGCAGCCCGAACTGGAACCTCTCGCCTCCTCCACCCTGTCTGCCTCCCAGTTTGAAGGTCTGGTCATCACTGACATCTTGTTGGGATCTCTCTCATGATTTCCCGTAATTCCTTTGAATTCCTTAGCCAGCGGGCCTTCTTTTGCAGTAGTAGCCTGGCCCTCCTGCCCACCCTTGGAGGTGCCACCCTTTCTTCGGAATGCCTAGCACAGGCGGCACTCTTCCACCAACTCCATCCCTAACTCGTAGCTGCAGGACAGCCTGGCCATCCTCTATGGGCTAGTTTTTGAGCTTCGGCAAGGATTGGAGGACCTTCATTTTCGACTACAGCTATTGGATGGGAAAACCTCAACTCTCCTTCAAATACTTTCCACCTTCTAGGGGGATTTCCACTCCAATCCAAAAGCCACAGTAGCAACAGAGCTTCCCCATGCAGAGGCCGTCGACATGAATGAACAGGTGCAATAGCCAGAAGGTGGTGAATTGGTGCAGGCCATGCACGGGGACACGGAGGCTGCGACAGCTATGGGTGTCCACTCGCACAATCCATCCAGAGTCACTTTTCCAGCTGCCAACCTGGAAGGGGGCAACTTGGATGCTGACATGAAAATGGAAGGGCAAGGGATGCCCATCAAAGAGGAACCTTGGGACACGGCATATCAAGCCACCTGGCAAGTTTATTTTCCAATTGTCTGACCCCTCTAGGGATCAAATCTTTTCACTAGTTTATTTTCTTAGTTGTAGCCTAGTCATATTAGCTTTGTTTATCTAAGACTGTTAGACTGTAAAATGCTAGTCTTAGCTGGCTGGCTGAATTGGTTTCCCCTTTCTTAGGGCAGTTTGGTAACTACAGCATGGTTGTTTTCAAGCTTCTGCAAATCTGGTCTAGATTTTGAAGGCTCTATATATATAAAATCTCTTACTTACAAAAAACAAAATATACAAAAAATCCAAACTGCGTTAAAACATTTCAAGTTGGTTCCACGTAATGTTTCAAGTGGGAACCATTAGTGTTGTAGGAGAATAATCACTCTTGTAAATTTTTTAGGATGTAAGATTTATTACCTAGGACAAAAGCGATTTTGAAAGGACCCAACCATAGTTTTTGAAATTTTGAGACCATTGATGGTCCTTTAGAGTATATGATTAGATCATCAAGATAAACATGAACGCTTATCAATTCGTCACGAGTTGTCTGTATAGGTCTTTTAAAAGTGGTATTTGCATCAGGTAAGCCAAAAATCACACGTTCATAAGTCATGGTACCCCAATTTGTGATAAAGGTGGTTTTGTAAGCATCTGCCCTTTTTACCTTGATTTCATTGTAACCCAAAAAACTATCAAGTAAGGGCCTCATATGTGACCTTACAACTTGTTGCAGAATCATTTCCATATTAGGGTGAGGGAAGGGATTTTTCATAATAGCCTGATTGAATATACGAAAATCAATGCAGAAGCTAATATGACTAGTGACCTTCGAAAGAGGTACCAATTTGGAAACCCATTGAGGGTATTTGACTAGAAAGGTGATTCCAGTGTTCAAGAAATTTTCCAACTCCCTTCAAATAGTTTCTTTCAATGCAGGGTTAATAGCTATTTATTTTTTCCTAACTGTTTTTATACCTTCCTTGATGGGGATAGCATGTCATATAAGACCATGATCAAAACCACGAAGATCCTCATAATACCAATTAAAATCATCTTGAAATTCACCAAGTATCTTGGAAAACTTCATTTCCTCTTCATCGGAACATTGGGCACCTATTTTAACATTATTTGGAGACTAGGGTGTCCCAATGTTCAAGGATATGGTTTCACCCACCTTCCTTTTCGACTCGTCTTCTTTTTGTTTCTCTCTATTGCCTACATCACTCAATGAAAATGAAGTCTCTAGAGGAGCCAAGCCTTTAAGAATCTTGTTATCTTCTATGGATATAATTTCCTTGGGATTAAAAGGTTCATTTTGAATGAAAGAACATATGCTCTCATCGTTAGGGAAGACCTATCAAGATTCTATATTGTCAGGATATGTGGACGATATAGAGATTGAAAAGTACAATCAGGTCTATGTGGAAGAAGTTGTCCATTAGGAGAGGCCGCAAAAACATCTAATCAATCAGCCATTGAGTTCAATTCCCTCTTAACATGGGTGATGTTGAAAGATAATAGGTTCGATATAGGTGCCTAAACAATTTAGGTATATTGTTTCATCAAACTGTTTCTAGGAGAGTAAATCTCACGTACAAGGTTCACAACAAGATCAAAATATCCAAAAACTGAAAGGTGACCACAGCCAATATTATAGGTGTTTTCAATGCCTAATAATAAAGCTTCAAATTTAGTGATATTATTTGTGTAAGAAAACTCTAACCTGTAAGAAAATTTATGAATTTTTCCCACAGGAGAAATCAAGATAATGCTAGCTTC
>JASDQU010948744.1:8350-22759 GCA_032191745.1 Picea mariana
TTTTCTTCTTGATAAATGCAAACTTTCCACCACCCTAGGATCTACATAACTATGGCTAGCCCCTAAATCGATTAAAATAATAAATGGTCAATTGTTAATCATACCTTCCACTTCAATCATGTGCGATTGAAATTCAACTTTATTGTTTTCCAAGGCTATGTAGATCCTTGGCATTCTACTGCCCATATCCTCCATTGTTTCAGCTTGCTGAACATTGTGGACGGTTCTCGCTTTATATTTTCTGTGGGGGCAGTCTCTATACCTATGGTTTCCTTTACAACCCCAACACTCCATAGGTGGCGGTCTTGGCATTTTCTCACCCACTTCAGCCTTCCTAGGCTCTCTAAAGGATGGCTATCCCTGAGGACTTTTTCTGAAAAAGGGAGGCTTGTTTCCCTTCATCCTCTTCTCTTTCCTGAACTTCTTCTGATCATCCCAGGCCTTCCAAAAAGGAGGATTTTCTCCTTGCTATTCATATAAGCATTTATCCCTTCTTATTGTTTCTTCCATAGTCTTAGGATCATCATACTGAATCTTTTCACCAATGGCAGGTGACAGTCCACTTAGATATCTCTTAATCTTGACAGGCTCATCTTTGATGAATGGAACATACTTTAGTAGTTCCAAAAACCTTCGTTCGTATTCATCAATGGTCATGCTGTCTATCTTGAGTTCAAAGAACTCATTCATCTTTCTGTCATAGTATCTTTTAGTCAGGTATTTCTTCTCGAAATAACTCTTGAACTCCTTCCAAGTGATATATTTCTCTCTGATGTGTTGCACCTGCACAAACTGATCCCACCACATGGATGTTTTTCCTTTCAATTGATACATCGCAATTCTTCCTTCTGCATGAGTGGAATAATTCTGCAGTTGGAAATATTTTCTCATGCCAAGCAACCAGGTTTCAGCATCTTCCTCCTTCTTGTGTTCTCCTTCGAATGTTGGAGGCTTGATCTTGTTCATCTCTCCCTTCAATTCATCCACTCCAGATCTTTGGTGTTTTCTGGTAGGGGACGGGCTTGAACTACTGTGTGCTTCCCTACTGGAATGCTTTGGGGAGCGACGATGATGTCTGCTACCACTCCTCAATCTTCTTTTTCTCTCAGGGGTCCTGCGACTAACTGTTTTTCTTGTGTCACTCTCCTTTTCCAATTTCCTTTCTATTCTTTCTAGGCTCTTCAACATCTATAAGTTGAATTCACCCTGCCTATCCCTAACTTTCATGTGTTTTCAGCTATCAGCTCGGCGAGCCTGAGCATCTCTCTGCAATATTTCAATGATTTTCATTATATGTCCTTCCTTATCCAATTCTTTTTTGTGCCCATTAGAGTTTGATCCTTCGATTCCCAAGTTGACATCCCTTCCTACCCTTTCATCCTCTGTTTCAGAGGCAATATGCACCTCTTCCATTTCTATACTCGGTTGTCTTGACACTCATTGAACTCTACACAAATAACATGCAGTCAACCGAAGTTTGTCAGGCCTTAAACCCTTAATAAAAACCAAAAAAGTCATTAACCAATGTGAATAAGAAAACGTTTCAAATTCACTAAGTTTTCTGAGCCCTGCTTGGCTTTGCAAATTTTCGGGACTTCGGGACTTCGGTTTTTCGGGTTTTTTTTTTTTTTGTCCACGAGGATCCAACAGTTAAATCCTCGACAGTTCTTATGTCTTTCAAAAATTTTGGGATTTCAGAACTTCAATGTTTCGGGTTTCGAGTCTTCACTACCCGAGAGTTCACGATGCAGTGACTCCCAACCCCATGTCACTCTAACTCCCAAATTCCAAAATTTCCATTTACTTTACTCTCCGGGTCCACAGCATAGTTGTTGCCCTTAACCACGGTGGTGCGTGGTACATTCAGGAGAGTCCACGTCACCTTCGGTGACGTCATCGGGTCCCACCATTTCTCGCTTGTCTTCTCGACTCACTGGCACGTGGTACACACCCATGTGTCCACATCCATTCCATGGAAATCCAACAGTTAGACTTCTCTCAGATCTACAACGCAGATCTTTTCGGCGTTTCGAGGTTTCGGGCATCGAAAGTTCATGCATCTCCACCTCTCGAACTTCCATTTTTTGAAATCGTGAAACTACGGTCTATTCTTCCACTTGATCAAATGGTCAAGTTCCTCTCTTATGATCAACAGTGTAGATCGTTTCGGAATTTCGAGTTTCACTATTTCGTGACTTGCGAAAATAGGGTTCTTCCCCTTTGGTTTACCGGGTGCTGAAATGTCATCTGGTAGCCACGTGCCCCTTGATGGACAGTCCCAACGAATTTGGGATTTCGCGTATCGTGATTTCCACACTCATGTGCAACTCAAAAGGGTTTTTAAACCTTGCACGCATTTTCTAGATCTGACAGTCATGAGGGTTCTCCTTTTCCCTGAACAGATCCTATGGCTCCAACACTTCTGGTGTGGAGTCCTATCTCCCTGTGTCCAGATGCCACCTCAGTTGCGGTTTCACAACACTTCTACACCTCCTAAATTTTGTAATATGGTCAAGAAACTCCTTGACACTCAGGAGCATTCAAAGGTCCGAAATTGGTCCTCCAGACACAATTTCTCCTCCTCCATTGGTCCAAAGACCACTTAACTAGCCCATCTAGGCTCAGCATCGAAACCTTGTCTCTGATACCAAACTGTAACCCTCTTTCATACTGTAACACTCTGATACCAAACTGTAATGCCCACACTTCGGGCCGGGCAGGTGCTACTTCGCGGAATAACAATCTCATATTTAATTCTATATATAATACATGCATTTAAGCAATGAAACACATTTAAACTCAGAGTAACCATAAGAATTACTGCTATTATAAATAATAAATAGCCTTAACATTAATTCGTATGCACAGTAGAATACATGATAAATATAAATACACAGACATGCAGAAAAGTAATTAAAACATCATCTGGTACTTATCTTTGAAACGATGGTAATTCCACCAACTGATACAGGCCTTCCATGAACCTCCCATCCTTAGACCACACTGCTCATCAAGATCAATAGTGGGTCACCCCCGAGCTGGGACTAAGCTCCACCCCCAAGGTAAGGAATCCTAGGCTAGGCTGAGGTTACAGGGAAAACATACATTCACAAGGAAGGAATTTTCTCCCAGGAACCACTCATACTCACTGCCACAGACTCTCCGTCCCCACATGTCTGTTCCACCCCAGGAGTATACACCTTCTCTGTCACCTAGACAGTCCTTCGGCTGCTAACCTCCCTTGCCTTGGGTTTCAGCAACAGACCAGACCGAAAGTGTACGAACTCTGTGGCAGCTACAGGGTTCCTTCCAGGAGTTCTCTCCTTCCTCTACATACTCTCTCACCTGGAGAGAGTTTCTCATAGGCCAAGCAACCTGTTCTTCCAACTTCAATCACCTCTCTCACTTGGAGAGAGTGTTGCACAAACTGGCCAACAAGCCACACGTAGTTCATCACTGCGTGACCACAACAACCAACTGGGAAAATAGACACGGGCTTTCCAAACAAGCTCAGCAATGACAGGATGGTCTCATGGTTATGTCTTTGGGACAGAGACTCCACACACAGGCTCGATCTTCTCAGACATAGGATGCATCGAATTTTCCATAAATCAACACAGGCTATCCCCGAAATCAACACAAGATATCCCCAAAATCAACACAGGCTTCTAGTTCAGGGGATGTATGGTTCATAAGGTGCCTGATTTCTCCTGCAGAGGTCAGACCGGTTCACGCTCAGACCGTCGGGTCGAATGGTGGAGGAACCCCTAACACGACCCATATCAGCCATTTTATTTGCATGCGCCTGGGTTGACACTTGTCACCCATGCAACTGCATGTGTTCCTTCAGCATGTGTGCCTTCCATTTGGAAGTTGCTCATCCTTCCAAAAAGAATTTAGGCTAAAACATATTATTCACATGGTCTTTTTGGAATAATATTAAAATATTACTCCCCAAGGACTTAAGCCCCTAGGCTCAACACTTAGCCCCCTTTTCCCACCTTCCAGCCCCTAATCCCTTGCCCACTCTATGGAAGCTTAGTCCCCCATCACTCATTCATCGTGGTCGATCTACACACGGTGATGTTTATATTTTATTAATGTTCTGCATTGATACATGTACAAAATTAGGCTCTTGGCCTTCAATCCTTAGGCTATTTGACCTAACAATCACATAAGCCCACCAACTTATATAAACTTGACTCACCAGCCTATAAAACATTTTTACAACTCATTTTGTAAACAAGGTTTACAACTGGGTTTGGCCTTGGGGACATTACACTACTAGTATCATAAATTATTAGCATAGTTTAAATAATAGGTTTTAGCAATATTTTGTGGGCAGAATTCCTCGTTACGATTTTAATCGTCAATAAATTGGCAACTCCACAGGGAAATCTGTTTCCAACAGATAAAGAACTCAGGATGTAATGGTTTTGCAGATCAAGAACAACATATCAATAAGATATAACCAAAATGATTATGCAACAAGGGGAAGTGAGCGGATTTAATGGAAAAATGATTGGGAATTTGGGAATAACTCATGGAAAGTGTTAAGTAGGAGGGGGTTTATCCCTGTATGCATAATCATTCAAATAGAATTTTCTCTTGACTTCAAGGAGGGAATTTTTATAGTCTTGCTCTTCTGAATCTCAAAATGGATGAAGAAATGGAAAGTAGAAGTGAGAAGTAACCAATTATCTCATAAGACAACAGTGAAGGCAGATAACAAATTTAGCGATGCTTTCAAGGGGAACATCATAACAGTTGTGTAAGCTTGATTGTTATTGACTAACAATACTTTGTAGGAGTGTCACTATGGCAGAACTGACCCAACATTTAATTCTTGACCAAAAATTTGAAATAAAAAAGAACAAAAGCAAGAAATGTCATAACAAAAACAAAACTGCAAAAATGAAAACAACAGAACTGAAATGATAGAAAAGAAAACAACAGAAGGAAAACTACTAAAATGAAAGCAGAATTGAAATTTGTAAAAGAAAATTTTTAAAAGCATTAATGAAAACTACTAAAATGAAAAACAGAACTAAATTACTAATATACAAAACAATCCAAACAACGTTAAACTCTTCAAGTTGGTTCTACGTAGTGTTTTAAGTGAGAACCATTAGTGTTGTAAGAAAACAATCACTCTTGTAAATATTTTAGAATGTAATAGTTTGTACCTAGGACAAAAGCGATCTTGAAATGACCCAACCATAATATTTGAAATTCTGAACCATTTGATCCTTTTCTTGAGTATACAACTAAGTCATCAAGGTAGATATGAATCATTTTTCCAATCAAATCATCAAAAATCATCTGCGTAACCTTTTGCAAAGTGGCACCTGTATTGGATAAGCCAAAAGGAAAATGTTCATAAGAAAAGGTGCCCCAACGAGTAATAAAGGTGGTTTTATATTTATCTACCCTTTTTTCCTTGATTTGATTCTAATCGGAGAAACCGTCAAGTAAGGACATCATTTGTGACCCTGCCACTTGTTGCAAAATCATTTCCATATTAGGGAGAGGAAAGTTATATTTTATGCTAACTCGATTCAATGCGTGAAAATCAATAATATGATCTGACCAGTTTTTTTCTGAACGAGAACCAAATTAGAAACCCAGTCATAATATTTGACTGAAAAGATGATCCCATCCTTCAAAAGTTTTTCCAACTCCTTTCGAATAGTTGCTTCTAGTGCAGGGCTGATAAGTCATTGTTTTTGCCTAACTGGTTTTATGCCTTTCTTGATAGGAATGTCATGCTGTATAAGAGAGATATCAAAACCATGAAGATCCTCATAATACCAAGAAAAAACATCTTGAAATTCTCCAAGTAGTTTGGTAAACTTCAGTTTTTCTTCATCAAAACATTGGGCACCTATTTTAACATTCTTTGGATATTCGGTTGTTCCAATGTTCAAGGAGATGGTTTCAACCACCTTCCTTTTCAACTCCTCTTCTTTATGTTTCTTTTTATTGCCTACATCACTCAATGAAAATCAACTCTATAGAGGAGTCAATCCCTTAAGAATCTTGTTATCTTCCATGGATATAATTTTCTTAGGCTTAAAAGGTTCATTTTGAATGAAAGCATAGATGATCTCATCACTAGGGAAGACCTACCATGATTCTATATTGTCAAGGATATGTGGACGATATAGAGATTGAAAAGCACACTCAGGTCTTTGAGGCAAAAGTTGTCGATTAGGGGAGGTTGCAAAAACAACTAACTGATCATCCATAGAGTTCAATTCCCTCTTAACATGAGTAATGTTGAAAGATAGTAGGTTTGAGATTAGTGCCCAAACAGTTTGGGTGTAGTGTTTCATTAACTTGTTGCTAGGAGAGTATATCTTACGTACAAGGTTCACAACAAGATTGGAATACCCAAAAATGGTAAGGTGACCACAACCCAGATTATAGGCGTTTTCAATGCCTAATAATAAAGCTGTGAATTCAGTGACATTGTTTGTGCAAGAAAACTCCAACCTATAAGAAAAATTGTGAATTTTTCCCACAAGAGAGTACAAGATAATGTCAGCTATGTTTCCTTCATTAGAGCATGAACCATCAAAGTTCATATGCCACATACCTTCATCTAAGTTGATTTGTTCCAAGGGAGTGTTATCTTCCTTGACAAAGATGGAATACACCCCTAGGTCCTCTTCCATATAATTTACATTAGCTTGTGGAACACTTTCTATGTAAGGTGAAATCCTTCCCTCTCTAAGGATGATGATGTTTTTACTATTCCGAGGAATGGATAAGTGTGTCCCGTTGAGTGAGAGGTATCCACCTATCAAATATTTCCAATCTCTTCCTAAGATGATTGAGTAATTTCTTACTGGCATATCAATTACCTGAATATTAAGGGTTGTCCTTATTTTAGGGTGTTGCACAAAACCAAGGTCATGTTATTGATTTCACCTATGGTCATTTGTTGTAAACTATTATAAGAGAGCACGCTTCTGGCATTTTCATTTGTACAAGACAAGCCTATCTCTTCCATAATAATATTCGACGTTAGACTTGGGCCTGAACCACCATCAATGATGCAACAATGGGTGATCTTATCCATAATCTTTATAGAAATATAAAAGGGGTATTTTTTACAGGGTATCTAAAGTTATGTACACCTACTTTATTTACAGATGATTCCTCTTCATCTACCTCTTCAGAGAGGTTGGATACAACATAAGCTTTTCCTTCCATGAATTGTTTTAGATGCCTTTGTTTTCTAGGGATGACAACCATGTCCAGAAGGGTTGCATCTTCTTTGATGTTGGCCAACTGATTTAAAATATTGTATTTGGAAGAGGGGAGAGGGGGAATAATTGCTTGACTGTCAGAAGCCTTAGGAACCTGAACAGTGGAAACTGGTGAGGATGAACTTGGGAAAGAAGAATTGTAGGGAGGATCATATTTTCCCTTGAGAGCATAGGATTTATTCCTAGTATTAATGATCATGACATATTCTGGCTCTGCAAAATCTAGGACAACAATGGTAGTTTCAGGTCTTTTACCAAATATTTTATCTTTGGCACTCTTCCTTACTTCACATGTACTTTCCTCATGGTGTTCCTCACAGAAGTTACACCAACTACGAGGCATGATATTTTTAGGCTGAAAACTATTTTCATTTGGATTTCTAAAGGGGGGTGCATAAGAGGATGAAGCTCCAGGGATGAGAGGGGAGACATTTCCCTTTCGCTCATATGCTATCATACGATTATTCATGTCTTGTACAAGCTGTAAGAGGGTGGACATGTTTGTTTTTTTAACTGATTCTCCCTTAGGAAGACATGTTCTTTCAATATGTACTTCATACTCTAAAAAAGTATGCAGAGCAGAGCCAAGGTTTTCAATGGCGTTTTCCTCAAGCCTATAATGGTAGGGGGGAGGTAATGCATTATAATAATGAATGAAAACGGCTTGATTACGAGGTTGAATGGGTTCATGGATTTGATTGTATAACTTGGTGAAATGCAAGTTGAAGGATTTGATGGTCTCACCATCCTTATAAGCGATCTTATTGTATTCTCATAACTACTCAGTTGGGCTTTTGGATTGCCCATAGGTGGATTTGAACTAATAGACTAACTCCTCCCAGGTAGATAAAATCTTAGGAGTAAGGTCAAAGAAATTGGCCACAACCTTCCTTTCAAGGGGATTGACAAATAAGCGCATACAAGTATTGTTGTCGTTTCCTTCTATGTTGTGACAGGGAATAGAAAATTCCACCAAGTGTTCGTTTGTAGTGACAGTTTTATTCCCTGAAAACCTAGGAAGATGCTCTTTGAATTTATGAAACGAACGAGTAGAAGGTGCCAAGTTAAGGGGAGAGGAAACATGCCACAGTGTGGTTGTAGCATCTTCTTCAAACTGGAAAATCCCATACTTTTTAATGACTTTGGCAGGGTTTGTAGTAGACTGGACAGGGACTTGGTGATTATATAAGCTACCAACCACTGATGAAGCTGAATATTGAGATGAAGAAGCATTTCCAGTGCCACCAGAGCCACCACTAGATGCCATCTTGTGGATAATAGGTAAGGGAAAGAACGACGAATTGGAAGAATAAGACAAGTTTCTCTTTACGGCACTCTATTGGGTTGATAACACAATGTTCCTTCTTTCCATTTCATCAATAGGATTAATTTCAGGTGATAAGCCTCTTCTTCTCCTAGAAAAATGAAGGTTTAAGGACATGTAAGGAAGAACAAGTTGAAGGAAAGAGAAATGTATGGTTGATTCCTAGGTTATCTACGTCTAGCTTCGCAACGTTCTTAGGAACATATGTCTTGTTCAATTGCTGCCCATGAAATATTAAGCTCAACTCTAGTATTAGCAGTGTCTAAAATGGTGTTAAACAAGTTTAAATTAATGTTGGTCTGATCTTGAAGATCGGGCTCAATATTAGGTTGCCTTTCCCTAGGTACAGTCATAAAGAAATGAAACAGTCAAGAAAAATAGATATATTCGATGATAATCAAGCATAAAAATCAACCAGAGAGATATTGAAGATTTCCTCAGTATGGTCACTAAATAAATGTTGAGGAAAAGATATGAAATGATCTTACTCAAGCATTTTCAGATCTTATTTGGCTAAAGAAAGATAGACGAGAATATCACCCTAGGTTTATTTCCATCAAAAATTATTTCCTAATCCACAAGCATTGGTTACAAGGGCTTAGGCTAGTTTTTAAATATATTAAAGATTGCTGAAAAATTCAATATTTATGTAATTTTCTGAATATAACAGGTGCAAAAATAAATGTAGAGACGGAATTAAAAATACCAAATCAATAATCAATACAAATGAGTCATAAAGCAATCATTTATTCCATTCCAATTTATCAAAAGAATCGTTCTCTTTACAGAATTCCCTAAGGAAGTTTGGACCAACGTCAAACTTAGATGTCCCCGATGACAACCATACAAAAGGACTTTTGACAGAAAGTAAAAAACCAAACTTTAAAATCTAGATCAGTTTTCCACAAATTGTTTCCCACTCGACTCTGCACAATAGAATTTATCAGTCATGAAATTTAATTCACAAACAAATAAGTCTACACATACTATTAAAGTTAGATCAACACCTCTGAAAAACAAGTGTCTAAATGATGTAATTCAACCTTGAATCTTGATGTCTACAATAGGACCATGCTATCATAAAACAGAATTAGGCTTTCAATGAATTAAAGAATGAATGAAAACTGAATTATCTCAATAAAACTCAAGAGCATACCTTAGTATGCTTTCTCCTTCTATTCCCCTCTTGTTCCTCCTTTTTTTTACTTTAAGCAATCAGAATTTGTTGAAGTAGTTAAACTACCTCTTTAGTTAAGTTAACTAAAACTCAACCAAATTTTTAGTTTAGGGGGGGAATTAATAAAAATAATAATAAGGGTATTTAATAAATAATAACTAGTAGGTGGGACCCCTTGTGACTCCATTTAGTTCCTTTAACAAGCACAAACACAACTATTTAATCAATCAACACATATCCCTCCTTGTGGCTCCCATCATCACTCTTATAGTTTGAAAATTAATATCAATGATATTTGAAATCATATCCAAAAATATAATATCCACATATCCAAAAAAATATTGTGTTGTCCAAAAATTTCATAAGTCATTATTCTCATCAATCAATAAATAAAAATACTTAAAATCCATATTTGCCACTCTGGGAGGCAATTTTCCCCTTGTTGTTGTCTCCCTTTGATTTCTCTGAATTTTTCTTAGCCTGTGTGGAGCCTTTACACCTAATCTCACTGATAACATGAGAGAAATCATCTCTCAAATTCATGCAGGATGAAATGGATTTGGTAGAGTCATTTGATGGAGAGGAGGGGGCAACAACGAATTTTCCTTTATCAGGTGCATGGTGGGCCTCGATTTTTAACCTTTTGCTTGCATGGGAAGACTATACTGGTGAGTGTGCAGGGGAAGCTTGGATAGTTTGATTAACATGTGGAAGAGGAGCAGGTAGAGACTGGTTGGGCTAGCCATGATGTTGGGAGACTGTCGGGTGGACAATCTCTTGTCATCCGTCATTTTCAGGGACTTTAGGTTGTAGTGAGACATGAGGGGGAACTGGGATGCCAGGGACATGTGGGGCTTGGAAAGGAGGCTTTTCTGGCCTAGGTTGGACCACTCCTTGTCCAATCTAGTTAAAAAATACAGCTTGAAATAGTTGGCTCAACTCTTGTGAGTCTGCATCAAAGTGTATAGAAAATCTTGGCTTTCTAGAGCCCTTGTTCCAATTTCCTC
This sequence comes from Picea mariana, assembly GCA_032191745.1. Taxonomy (NCBI): domain Eukaryota; kingdom Viridiplantae; phylum Streptophyta; class Pinopsida; order Pinales; family Pinaceae; genus Picea; species Picea mariana. Next base: position 19,133 of record JASDQU010948744.1, read on the forward strand.
TTCCTCTGTTACCCCAGCCATGGCTACCTCTGCTGAAAAAGCTCATTCTTGTATGCATTACTTATTAGCAACTAGTTTCTTCAACAAATCATACATGAAATCTCTTTAAATATGCAACAAAGTTTGGCTCAACAACACACCGAAATCATGCAATCCAATCCATAAAATCGTTTAATACTTGTCAATGAGTAGGGGCTGAATAAGGGTTCTAGGATCTATGAGGGATTGTATTGAGCGAAAAGTGGTAAAATGAAGGGGAATATATCATGATTACTGCTCAACAAATCATCAAACAATCAACTGTATTGTAAATCAAAACATATCACTGTAACTCATTCATGTGCCATCCTTCAACTGCTATAATATAGAGTCTTCCTTTAACTATAATTTAATTTTAAGAACAAGCAGTGAATAGTGAATCTGGTAAGGTGAGGGGACTTGTAATGTGCAGAAAAGTGAGAGAATGGCAGGGAAATAATTAATATTGTTCATAAAATAAATCAAGTAATCAATAAACATCACCCTGTATTCAATACAAAACATACCAACACCAATTCAATAATTACTATGTATCAAAATTGTTCACTGTTCCACATTCAAATTCTTCAAAACTTCTCAATTAACACAAACTGCAATCATACTCATAATCAAAATGAATTTCAATAGTCATGTTAAGAGAATGCTTGGTCTCTAAATTATTTCTTTCTATTTTAAGAATCGAAAGAAAACACACAACAACATTGCTCCACCTATGTCCACAATACATCATTATAACAATATCATATACTGTCCATAAATTCACAATTGACCAATTTAAAACATATGCCCAAGTCCTTTTCCAAATTGAACAGACTTCTAAAACTTGCCCGATTTCATACTCTCTTCATCATATCAACCAATAAAACTTTGCAATGAAACCATAATATAAAACCCGAGCTTCATCACTGTTGATGCAATTATTACAACATGCACAATGCTTTCATAATAGATACACAATGGACATAATAAAATAAACACAATTATCAATTCCATGATTTGCCATGATTCCAATCGGGATTAGTGAACACACAGTAGTCGCCAGCTTGTAATTAACACCATGTTGTAAGAACACAGTGATCAAAGGTATAATGAGAAGAGACAACCCTTGACTGTATATTATCACTCATACTTAATCACAACTTTTCAACCAATTTAATCAAATAAAATTAAATAGGTGCTCGATGCAACTGTCACAACCATTGCACTTACAACCAATCTTTGAGAACCAAAAGGATGCTCAACAAGAGCAAGAACAGTTGGGTATTATTAAAATCGGGCTCAGTCACAATGAACACAAATAATCAATCAAGAGTGGGCTCAGTCATAATTGCACAAAGAATTGGAGGTCCTCAAAACATACAACCATAGCCAAAGACCCTTTGATACAAGCATTGTAAAAACCACATGGTTCCTCATAACTCTCGGTCTCAGCAATAGCGCCACAGTTATCCATAGAGGAAACAACGATGGGTAGCGTAGAAACGATACACATAGTGCATTCATGTTTGCAGAGGGGTCGTGGACGTCCACTAGACAGTGACAGTTATCCAAATACATAGAGGTATAACCTCTGACAATTTCTTAAGAGCCGAATCATTTGATAATAATGCCAGTGGAAATGCATAACCTGAGGCATCACCCGACAAACATAAAACATAAATCTTGGCATAATAGCCACTCTAAGACTGACTTTTGAGATACCTTGATGCCAATACCATGTGAATAAGCCCACAACCATGACTCTGGAAAAACACAACAACCAAATGACAGTCTGGGAAACATACACAACAACCAAATGGCAGTCTAAATATGATTGGATGGGGTTACCTTCATAACTGTGAGGAATAAACCAACAAGAATACACGGGGAGAAAATCCTCCACCAAAAACAATGAGCAATAATACCCATATTCACCCAAAATCCACAGAGACCCATCAGGATTTTCAACAACTGAACAACCAGTGAATGCCCAACTCAACCAAACCAATTCTTTTACATGCAAATCAAACAACCACATAGTCATTCTAGAGAGAAAAAACACGCATTTACACAATTGCAATTCTCATAAAAACACAAACCCAAGCATTACTGTGCCATTGTTCATTCATACACAGAGCGTAATTCATGGATGGGTGAAAAATAACCATACCTATAATTGATGGCTTAAAAGGGGTAGGTTGGTTGAGCGCTTCCTTCCAAAGCTTGAATTTCGAAGCTTAACCACCAGAAAATCGAAGTGAAACAATAACAATTCTAGGGTGACGGCATGATGGGGAAAGTATGGAGTGACGTGTATTTACTACACGTCACTTCCATCTCCTCTTCCATTCAATTCCGAAGTACATGACAACCAACCCTCACCATAACGTTTAACCATGTCATTAATTTCCAACCATTGAAACCTACGACCATTATTCATTGCCCCATGCGCCACCCAAAATATTTATGTGAACCATTTCCAAGTCCCTATGTCATACCATATACATTGCCATATCATATGTGCCCATAATAACTCAAATTCAAATCGCATAACCATTTAATAGTTAGGACTAACACTAACATATTTACAGTTTTTATTTGCACATAACTTCTAACATAGCATAACATAGGTCCTTTCTTCTAGGATTTTTTTCCATGAGTTTCATCCTTTTGCTTTTGTTTATATCGTTACTAACATATTTATTGTGCATGTGTAGCTAGGTAATAACCATGGTGACATGATTAAACATAGAAACTGTAAATGTATGCCAATTATAACATAAAATTAAAGCTTCGAATAACAGAATATCCCATAAAATGCATCATCCACTTGTTACTATATCCAAAATGAATCCATAACTGCATCGTCAACCATGTAAAACGATATAAGAAACATCGAAACAACAAAATAAAATGTGTGATATGACTATCTTTGAGCCTCGAGTCTACAAGGGGGTTCCACCTACTAGTAACATAAATTATTAGCATAGTTTAAATAATAGGCTTTAGCAATACTTTGTGGGCGGAATTCCTCGTTGCGATTTTAATCATCAACAAAGCTCATATATACTTCTTGATAATCCATTGTGATTGGTCCCAGAGTGCAAATCCATTCCATGATAAATACAATATCACAACCACCCATGGAAATAGAGAACATGTGGGTTTTCATATGATAATCACCCATTTGGATTTTGACATTCTCACAACGGCCCCCACACTTCATCATGCCACCATTAGCAATGAGGATTTGAAAATTACAAATATGGCAGAAAAAACAATGTATCTCCTCAACAATCCTGCAGTGAATGAAATTATGGGTACTACCACTATCAATCAGCGCTACAACTTGCCTATGTTTGATGCACCCCTTGATATTCAACGTCTATGGGGCCGAAATACCCAAGAGGGAATGATGATATATGACAGGTTCCTCTGGTTCCATAGGGGTTGTAGCATAATCTTCGAAGTGAACACTGGGTTGAGAATCCTTTGGGTTACGAGTCTCATATGATGGTATGTCTTCATAGGAAGAGGAAGTTGATGCTTCAATATGGAATAACTTTTGTTCCCTACATTTATGTCTTGGTGAGTAATTTTCATCACAGT
>JASDQU010948745.1:0-24378 GCA_032191745.1 Picea mariana
TCTACATGTATCAAAACCTAGTTTGATGTGAAACCCTATGCTAGTAGTGTAGTAATGCTCATGTGTAGGAGAATTGGACATGTGGAAGGTAGTTGACATGGTTTAAATGATGCTACATTGAAGGGATAGAGAATCATTGAAGCGATTGGGTTGGTAATGGCTATCTCTGCCACCTTGGCCACCATTTCTCAATGGGTGATTAATCTATTTGTGTATGGAGGAACCTAGACATCTTATATTAACCAAAAGAGCTTAAATTCTATGTGGATTATCATATTGGTCAATCATGTGCATATATTTTATTTATATTGACCTAAATTTTTATTGTCCTTGCTATCTCATTGATGAGTGTAAGGTAGAGGATTGAGGCTTGGTAGCCTCCAGGAAATCGAGATCCATATAAATAACTCAGGGATAGAACTGAGATAGAGTTCATGAATCAAATTCTGCACAAGTATCCATGTTGGTAAATCAAGTGAGATATAGTACCCTCTATTACTGATTAGATGGTATCAGAGTAGTTGCATTCTTGACTGAGACATTGCTTCAAGAACTGTGAAAAAAAGGTTGTAGTCTGCAACATGGGTAAAGAAAGCATAGATAAATTGGAAGACTTAAGGGCCATCAATGTCGAGCTTCAAGAAGAGAACAAGATCTTGAAGGAGCAGGTTAGGATGTTTAACGAGATGATAGAAGATATCGAGAAGCACATGGAGACTTATAACAAATTGTTTCCATTGCTTAAGAAGAAGTTTGAAGAATAACATGACACCCTCACAACAATCATGATAGATTGGGACATGAACATATCACAACTTGTAGACCTTAGTGAGAAGGTCATCCAATTAGATCGTTGGAAGGAAGATAGGCTCACTTATTTATTGGGATAGTTGTAACAAGAGTTGGAAGATAAGGAGAAGGCATTGGAAAGGCTTCAAGCAATTTTCCAAGAGAACAAAGAAGTAAGGAAACCTTCCATTTCCATTGCATATTCTAGCACCGACCAAGACCGTTTCGGTAATCTCACCATCCATATGAAATCCTCAAGATAAAATTGATGAATTCGAGAAGCATACCAACGGCATTGGCTCTAAAATTCTAAGGAAAATGGTTTGTGATGAAAAATGACTAGGAAAGATGATACAATGCATTTTGAGCCCCATTGTAGCCACACCCTAGGCCAAACATGAAGTCTTGGGATTGGATGGTAGAAGTGAAAATTCCATCACCATGAAAACCATTTTTGTGAAGGAAAAATATATGTCAAAGTTGGCTTGCTCATTAGGAGAAAGAGAGGTAACAGTGAGTGAAGGTGTCAACTCACCACCACCTCCACCTTGTGGTAGATTAAAGGAGATTAGCAATGAGGAGAGTTTTCATACTCAACCCACACCTGCACTTAGAGAAACAAACAAACAAATCAACAAGAGAAATAAGAATAAGAAGAAGACCAGGAGGTCTACATCTAGCAAGAAATTCCTTGTGTGTCACTGTAGCAAGAAGAGAGGCCATACCATATAAATTTGTTGGTATGAAGATACATGATTATATTGTAGAAATAAAGGTCATTGTGAGGCATCCTTCTAAAAGAAGCAAGACATGTTCTGTAGGCCTTATTGTTTCCAAAAGTTGAATGGAAAGAATTCTTCTTCAATCCAATAGAATACATAGAGGCACATGGATATGAGCAGTGTGAAAAGAAATTCTTGTATTAGCCATGTGAACGTTTTCCACCACTACAAGTTGAGTGGACATTGGGAAGATAAGTTTTGGTGACTTCACCTAGAGCTTCACCCTAGAAACCACACAATCGGGAGAAGGGTGTGGAAAGTGAAAATTAAAGAAGATGAAGATATACCTGCATTTCCAGTCCAAATGACAAATAATGTCCAAGGAGAGATAGAAACACGGGAGAGCATCAAAATAGACAAGAAGGATAACAAGTTGATGCAAAGAGAATCCATAACCTAATTCTTGTTCCCGATATTGCATTTGAATAACCCCATCATGGATTTCTTCCAGAGATCAATGCACAAAGGTCAATGACCATAGAGGATTTATTTAGGAATCCATGATGTGCCTTGAAAACATGTGTAGGAATTGAAGATTCATTTCCATGCTAGGAAGAAACCGATCCTAGATGAATAAGGAGGCCACACTTATTTTCATAGGATTGATATGTGATAGCATCATGCTGGGATCACAATGAACAAAAAGACCAACATTTGAATTAGCTTCATGAATGCCAAGATGGACTATATCCAACGAAAAAAAGGATATGGGAATGGATGTTGTGTCCATAGTTTGGATTTCGAGATTGCCTCCAAGGTAGAGAGGGAGAGAGGAATGGATATTGGGTCCAAAATTTTAATTTGGATGTTTTTTAAATCCAACAGTCAGTGAGAATACTGTTGCATTGTGGGAACAAGTGAGATAGAACCAGAGCGATAACCATATATAAGGACCATATCTAGTAGCCAAAGCCACGATCCAAAGCCAAATCCATACTTAGATTTGTATATAAGAGAAATCGTTAGAGCCGCATGCCAAACAAGTAGACAACATTGATCCATATTGGTTTCCTTGATATTTTGGAGACCAAAAAGCCTCTCAATGGGGATGTGTGATCTGAAATGGATCTAGACTATAGGGTGGATAAGACTCATCACTTGCAAAACAAATTGAAAATAAGTTGGAATTATTAAATCCATGTAAAACAATGCAAATTAATGTGGAATAAGCCAATAAGCATGTAAAAGAAAAGTTAAAGAAAAATGTTTTATAAAATGACAAGGAAATGGATATAAGAGAAGGATAAGGAACATGAAGTGAAGAGACATGGATGTTGGCCTTCCCTTACCCCCTATATCTCCGTATTTCTTCACTCTGGCTCATTTCCAAAGGTATTTTGTCCAAGGAGGAGGAGATAATCGTAAAATCTTGTAGATTTTCAAATGAAGAATATACTGACCACGATTCGACTAGTTTTCCTAGTTTGGGTTCCATGGTAAAAATTATGTCTCCTTGAGTTTTTTTTCCTTTATGTATTGTGGTTAAATTCACCCTGATGTTATTGAAACTTGTTGGTTATATTTTTAAATGATATCTCTATATTTTTTTGAGTGGATTTCATGTTTCTTATGGAGCATAATCATCTTCTTGATTCAGAGGCTTGTTTTCAGCCTCGTTTGGACCCAATTTCCTGGCAGGGGGGTGTGGGGGGATTCCCCCCCACATCTGGAGCAAGACAGCTCTAGTGGGGGTGAAAAAACTTTATGGAGACCCCCCTAACGAGGGTTCAGGGGAAACACCCCCGAAGAGAAATTTTTGGGAAAATTGCCTTGTAAAATATTGTAATTTCACAGTCAATCTGGACCATTCATTACAAGGTCGCATATCTGACAGTAGAAGTTATGTTAGTGTTTTTTTCCCTAGAAGGAAGCCCTATTTTATGAGGGAATTGTATTGCGTCTATGTATTTGTTTGAATATTGTATTCTGAGAGAGTAGACTGTGAGAGAAATAAGAGGAAGTTACAATATGTATGTTGTAGGTTATATCCCTTCATTTGCTGGATAATAATAAAAGGAAGGACCCGACAATCTATCCGGTGGACGTAGACCAAACTAGGTGAACCATGTATATTTGTGTCTCTATTGTATTGCGTATCTTCTGTGTTTTATTTCTTCATTTGTTTTTTTTTGTTGATCTCTGATCCTATATTTCTAACAACTGGTATCAGAGCGAAAGGTAACTCGTAGGAAAAGAGGGTTCTTGGTTCGAGTGGGAGAAATGGTGGAATATGGAAGGTTTAAGGTCGAGAAATTTAATGGCCAAAACTAACAGTTATGGAATATGAAAATGGAAGACTATCTATATCAAAAGGATATTTTCCTACTGTTAGGCGGAAAATCAAAGCAGTCAGTGCGTATGAAGGATGAAGAATGGGAGATTCTTGATAGAAAGGCACTGGGAATGATACGGGTGTTCTTGGAGGAATCAATGGCTTTGAATATTTCAAAAGAAACAACAATGGAGGATCTGATGAAGGCATTAGATAAACTATATGAAAAACCCTTGGCCTCCAATAAGGTATTTCTAATGAAGCCATTATTTAATATGAAGATGTTAGAAGGTGGGTCTGTTGCTAACCATTTAAATGTATTTAATATGGTTACTAATCAGCTAAGTTCTGTAAAAGTGGACTTTGATGATGAGAGTAGGGATCTTCTAATATTGTGGTCATTTCCAAAAAGCTATAACAACTTGGTCATGGCTATAAGTAACTCTATCTCTGGTACAAACACTCTAAAATTTGATGATGTTGTTGGTGTTATGCTTAGTGAGGAAATGTGATGGAAAATAATAGGTGATATATTAGGTAATGCGTTGACTGTGGAGAACAGGGGAAGAAAAATGGATAGAGGAAAGATCTCAGGGAACCACGAGAATTCTAGGAAGGAAGGATACAAATATAGACTAGGAAATATAGAGTGTTGGAATTGTGGAAAGAAAGGACATGTTACGAAAGATTGCAGAGCTCCAAAAAAACAAAGAGATATACAACAGGAAAAAAATCAAGTAGAAAATGTAGTAGGTGATGTGTTACAAGATTCTTTGATTCTTTCTTTAGAAAATAGTACTAAATATTGAGTAGTAGATTCAGGGACTTCATTTCATGCCACACCCCATAGGAAATATTTCCAATATTATGTTCAAGGTGATTTTGGACAGGTTTATTTGGGTGATGATGAACCATGTCAAATTGTTGGAATGGGTAAGGTACAAATAAAGAAAAAGAATGGAAAMCAATGGTTATTGAAAGAGGTGAGACATATACCAAATCTGAGAATAAATCTAATTTCAATAGGATAGTTGACAAGTGAAGGTTATGGAAAAATCCAAGAAATCTTGAGGCAAAWTCCAAGAAGTGTACATTTATTGGATATGGTGTTAATGATTTTGGTTATAACTTATGGGATTGTGAAAATCACAAAATAATTAGCAATAGAGATGTGGTATTCAATGAAAAGGGCATGTACATAGATTATTTGCAGGGAGAGAAACATGAAAAGGAAAACACATAATACACAATGCTTGATGAAATCAAAGAAAATGAAATTCCAAAGGTACCAGAAAATCAAAATGTACAACAACAAGAGCAGCATGCACCTCAAACTCTTGCAAGTGTTGTTAGAATATTTACTAGGTTAAGTAGATCCCTTGAACGATACTCTCCTTCATTGTCTTATTTATTGTTGACTAACTCTGGTGAACCAAAAAGTTATGAAGAGGCATTGTAGGTAGACAATAAAAAGAAGTTGGAGAAAGGCACGAAAAAGGAAATGGATTCCTTGGTAAATAACCAGAATTGAGAATTGGTTCAGTTGCTTATAGGAAAAATACCATAGTAGAATAAATGGGTTTACTGGTTGAAGGAAGAAGATGGAGGCAAAACATGGTACAAGGCTAGACTTGTTGTAAAGGTGTTTTCACAAAAGAAAGGTGTAGATTTCGATGAAATGTTTTCTCCTGTTGTTAAAATGAATTCAATTAGGATTATTTTAAGTCTTGTGGAAGTATAACATTTTCATATTGAACAATTATATGTAAAAAAAAAAATTCTCCATGGGGATTTGGAGGAAGAGATTTATATGCAGCAACCACAGGGGTATGAGGTCAAAGGGAAGGAAAATTTGGTATGCAAGTTGAATAAGATCTTGTATGGCCTACAACAATCTCGTAGGAAGTGGTATTTGAATTTTGACAGGTTTATGATAGAACAAGGTTATAGTAGATGTCTTTCTGATCACTGTGTTTATTTTAAGAGGCTAGAAAATGGAAGATATGTTATCTTTCTATTGTATGTATATGGCATGTTTATTGCAGTGTCTACCATGCATGATTTAAATGTGCTAAAAAATAAATTACCTAATTCATTTGCAATGAAGTATTTCGGTGCTACAAAGAAAATCCTTGGTATGATAATAATAAGATACATGGAAAATAACAAATTGATATTGTATTAGGGTGAGTACATAGAGAATATGTTGGAAAGGTTTAGAATGCAGAATGCAAAACCATTTAGTACACCTTTGTCCAACCATTTCAAATTAACCAAGGAAATGTGTCCCAAGACACAGGATAAGATAGAATAAATGTATAGGGTCCCTTATTCATCAACAGTTAGCATCTTGATGTATGTTATGGTGTGCACAAGACCATATATTGCACATGCAGTGGGAGTTGTGAGCATGTATATGAACAATCTAGGAAAAGAACATTGGGAGGAAGTAAAAGGGATTCTCAAGTATTTGAGAGGTATTTGTACTCATGCATTATGTTTTGGAGGTTCACACATTGTTCTATAGGGATATGCAGATTCAAATATGGCAAGTGATAAAGATAGAAGGAAGAGCACCAAAAGGTATGTTTTTACTGTAGCTCGAACAATAGTAAGTTGGTTTTTGAAACTGCAAAAGGTTGTTGCACTTTCAAAAATGGAAGAAGAGTATGTTGCTACTACAGAGGCTATTAAAGATATGATTTGGTTATAAAGGTTTATGGAGAAATTGGGAAATAAGTAGGAGAATAGCAGGTTGCACTGTGATAGCCAAAGTGCCATTCATCTTGCAAATAAATCATCCTTCCATTTTAAGACTAAGCATATAAAATGAAAGTACCATTTCGTATGATTCGTTTTGTAACATGGACAATTGAAGTTGGAAAAGATACATACTATCCATAATCTTGTAGACATGTTAACAAAGGTAGTAACCAAGGAGAAACTAAGTTCCTCCTCAGTTTCATTTGGCCTTCAAGCATGAAGGTGAAGATGATAAATTTGCTAGGTATAAGGTGGATCATAGTCCAACATGTACAACAACAGTGAATTTGTTGTCATCGGTCTCCAAGTGGGAGATAGTTGGTTGTGAATCCTAATGATATTCTTGATTCCAATGTCTTATTTTTCAGCCAAGTTTCGACCCCATTTCCTGATGAAGGGGTGTGGGGTGGATTTCCCCCACATATGGAGAATGGGGGGTCCAGGGGAAGGTGAAGAAACTTTATGGATACCCCTCTGGTGGGGGTTGGGGGGTAGCACACCTGAAGATAAATTTTGGGGAAAATTGCCTTGTAAAATATTGTAATTTCAAAGTCAATCTGAACCATTCATTATAAGGTCGCAAATATGATGGTAGAAGTTATGTTAGGGTTTTCTTTCCCTAGAAGGAAACCCTCTTTTATGAGGGAGTTGTGTTGTGGCTATGTATGTGTATGAATCTTGTATTTTGAGAGAGAAAAATGTGAGAGAAACAAGAGGAAGTTACAACGGCTATGTTGTAGGTTGTATCCCTTCATTTGTTGGATAAAAATAAAAGGAATTATTTGTAAATTTCTCCGGTGGACGTAGCCAACACTGGGTGAACCACATATATATGTTTCATTATTGTATTGTGTATATTTTGTGTTTTATTTCTTCATTTGTTTTATTTTATCGCTCCATGCTCCTAGTTTTATAACAATGCAGAGTTGATTGTTGCTTATTATTTTATTACCGTATGATAGTATAATGGTAATGGTGGCATGAGCATGCTAGTTGATAATTTGCTTCCTTCCAAATGTTTTTCTACTTGTAGCAGCTAGAGGATGCAAACCATCAATATTTTTCCTCACATAGATCAAAGGTTGTCATGAAATAGTTGTTATACATAATTTCTAACTAAGCATTATAATTTCTCTCTCTTCTCATACTCTCACCTTGGGAAACATTCTTATTTAGTTGGTATTTCCAGGGCTGATTCTCCATTTTCATGGGCATCCAATTGGTTTGTTGGGAATTTTAATTATTGCAGGGTCAAATTTTACTTACCCCGGGCATCCAACTTGTTTGTTGGGCGTTTTAAATGTTGTTGGGAATCCATTTATTTTCTAGGGAGATATCCTTTTATTTTTGGGTGTTCCCTTTATTGTTGGATGTTCCCTTTGATTGTTGGGTTTTCCCTTGATTGTTGGGTGTTCCATTTGATTTTTTGGAAATCCATTTTCTTGATGGGAATATTTAATCAACATGGGGAGTTTTCTCCCACTGCTGGATGTTCCACACAAGACTCTCTCATTTTCTATGGATATTGCGATTTAAATGCCTGTAACAGACATCCCACGCTTTTTTTGTTTGTTGTCTAATACCATACACAATTATTTTCTATTTAAATTGCTCACACCCTCACTCCACCAGTTGGGTGCTCCAGTTACGTGTTGGGTGCACCACCCACTATGTATCTGTAGTATATGTTACACATGACATTAATAGTTGGGATCCCATCCATTGCTCCCTTTTCTTCTCAACATACCTTCACCAAAACCTTCACATTCTTCTTGCTTCCCTAACTTTTGATTGTGCTCCCTATCTAGAGGAGAGACCCCACACTCCCTTATATAGTGGAAAAACCATCATACATTTCATTTGTATGTTCTAAAACCCTAACCCTAATTGATGCACATATCTAGTGTAATGTCTGAAAGTTATAAGGTTCTCCAATAAATCCATATTTTATACCTGGGCACCCCATGATATTCTCTAGGTAAATTGTGTTATCTTTTCCTCATATTTTCTTGCTCAGAGTCTAAGCGCTGGTTGGGATTCCTCCAAGAGAATTGGCCATGTTCCCTATTGTCCACACATATAAAAACCTAGTTTGACATGAAACCTTATGCTAACAATGTAGTAATGCTCATGTGTAGGATAATTTCCCATATGGAAGGTAGATGGTAGGGTTTAAATTATGCTACAGTGAAGAGACAAAGAATGTCTAGAGAGATTGGGTTGGTAATGGATAGCTTTGCCACATGGGTCGTCATTTCTCAATAGGTGATTAATCTATTTGTGTATGGAGGTGCCTAGAAATCTTCTATTAATTAAAAGAGTTTAAGTGCTACGTGGATTATCATATTTCTCAAGGATGTGCAGATCTTAGATTTGTATTGGACTGAATTTTTATTGTCATTTCTAGTTAATTGATTAGTGTAGGGAAAAGGAATGAGGCTTGGTAGCCTCTAGGAAATCAAGATCCATATACAAAACTCAAGGACATAACTGAGATAGAGTTCATAAATAAATTTGCGTACAATTATTTGTTTTTTTGAAGCGAGTGAGATATAATCCCCTCTATTAAATATCAATTATTAAGTTTACATCAAATACCTAGTGGACCTTGTTTAATGATGCCACCTGACATTATCAATTACACATGCTAACTACATAGTATACCTTATTTAATAAATATGGAAACTATGCATTAAGTAAGAGTGTACTCCCTTAACTAGGGTTGTTAGGGTGCGACCCTAATATTCCATTCCTTGTGTAATGTCTCCTAGCTCATTTGAGGGACATTACGGTGCAAAATACTCATAAAAACAAAAACAATTAGCTAACTAGTTAATTTCCTGTAGCTTATCATCTACAATTATAGCCAGGTTTAAATGTTGTATATTACCATAAATTAGATGCATCTACAACACTCTGGTATAAAAAAAATTACAACTAATAACTCAATTGCAACAACATGTAAATCATTCTAATACACAAAGTTCATACACAACAATTTAACTCATAAATACAAGACAAAAAACTCATAAAACACTTATATTTTAACAATAGTTGTGCAACCAACTACTTAGGATGTATGCTCCACCCAACCATAGAATTGTTGTTCCAAATATCAACAACAAGTCACCCCTAAGTTGAGGCTAGTAATCCACAAAATAGGGTGGTCTCTCACTATCCACTCACAAGTCAAAAATCACACAACCCACTAATATTCTCCTACAGTTATCCCGATTTTCCACCATCTCTCTTCCTCTTGACCTGGCCAACCCAAGGAATTTACCCTGTCATTGATCTTAGTCCATCAGGAATCCCATTTGTTTACCATGTTCTATCCGGAACATGTAACCAAGAATCTCTCAACTAAGAACTCAAGGTAACGTGTTGCTAGCAAAACTACCAACAAACAACAACAAACACTTGTTGTTATAGTGCAAATCACACAAGAGTTCACTCTTCAGGCCTGAAAACCTATCTCTTCAATCATCAACTCCAAAATATGCTCTATAAATGCTCCACCATGCTCTATAATTCTCCCTCCATGGATGTTCCAACATCAAGCCCTCTTTCTTTCTCTCTCCTTTCTATTCATGCACAAAAAAAAATGTGTAAAAAAAATTGTCCCCACCCACATGAATTCCCTCCCTTTGGCTTGCCTTTCTTGACTCAAACACTTCCCCGAGATGATTTTACTCAGCCCCCATGCTTCCAATAACTATGGGATGTGACTTATCACACCCGCCCTATTACATGCATTCAATGATTGGCTTCGAGGACACTCAACCAAAAACTAGAGTTTAATACATAGTCATAACAAAATTCAGGAATGTGGGTGAAATTACTAGACATGGGTAATTACCCCTTGGACCCCTCTTCATCATTATCCTAGACTCTCCCCTCTCTTGTGGATTTATTCATCACCCATATATGTCCATGTCCCCTTAGTAGTTGGCATCACATTTTATTATTAACATTCAGAAATATAACTCGCATATTACATCACTTGGCCATATCCACATATTATATCTACATTAAGCATTAATTAAACTAGGGATTATAGTGCAGAGGTTACATTCCCCCTCCCCTACAATTGTGTTCCTTCCTCGGTGCACACTATTTTGATATACATATATGCAAATTTACATCACAATGCATAAAGAAATAAAATTATACAATTTGACAAATCCAACAATAGTTCCAACCAAAATCTCATGTTCCTCTCAACCCACTGACATAAGGAATGCATCATTAATTTATTAGGGACAACCGAAGCAATGTATCATTAGTTTATCAAGAATAACCCAAGCAATGTGTCATTATTTTTCAGGGCCCCCAATGTAGTTGTCTAGGACTCTGAGATATGGTTGTAGAACTCTAGTTGCTCAAAATGAAGTCTTGCATTTTGTTTTCTTCAAAATTGCCAAGCAATTGTGGGTATTCTTCCTGCATGTTTTCTTCATGCTCACATGTAGCATATTCAGGACCGTAACAATTCCATTCAACCTTTATCAACTCTATGGCTTTGATTCTAATAACTTTGACCTTCCCGTCCAGGAAACATACTAGTACTTCCTGAAAATCCCCTTCGTGTTGTACCTGGATCACATTCCAATCAATTATGTGGTTAGGGTCAGTGACATGTTTATTTAATAATGACACATGAAATACATTCTGCACTATAATGGATGCAGGAAATTCTAGCATGTATGCAACTGGACCTATGTTTTCTAAGATTTCAAAAGGTACACAATTTCTTGCTCCCAACTTTAGACAACTTCCTAATCTTACCAATCTTCTTTTTTCCTTCACTTTTAAAAACACATGTTCTCCCACTTTAAAATATTTGAACACTCTATTCTTCTCTACATAAATTTTGTGCTTGTCTTGTGTAGCCTCTAAATTTTGCTTGTTCTTTTCAATCTTCTCTTCCATTTCCTTCAACAAATATGGCCCAACAACTGATCTATCTATTGGATTATCCCAAATCAATGACATGTTACACTTTCTGCCACACAATGCTTCAAACGAATTCATATTTAATGATACCTAATACCCATTATTGTAAGAAAATTCCCCTAAGTGGATATAATCCTCCCACTTTGATGGATGATCCATCACATACATTCTGAGCATATCCTCAATTATTTTGTTAGTCCTCTCTATTTTCTCATCGAACTCTAGGTGATACAATGTACTAAAATTTAATTTTGTCCCAAATCCTTTGAACAAACCATTGCAAAAATTGGAAGTGAAATTTGGATCTCTTTCCGAAACTATTTTCTTAGGCACCCCATGTACCCTGACATCTTCTTTCATTTATATTTCTACAATATTTTTTTCCTTGTGTGTTGTTTTCACCAAAATGAAATGCATTTTTTTTGTTAATTTATCCACCACCACCATGATGGAATCATGTTGCTTCACCGTTCTTGGAAACTTTGTAATAAAATCAGCTGTGACAACTTCTTGCTTCCATTCTAGAATGGGAAATGACTACAACAGCCCCACTGGATGTCTATGATTTTTCTTCA
This sequence comes from Picea mariana, assembly GCA_032191745.1. Lineage (NCBI taxonomy): Eukaryota > Viridiplantae > Streptophyta > Pinopsida > Pinales > Pinaceae > Picea > Picea mariana. The sequence continues at coordinate 12,138 of JASDQU010948745.1, forward strand.
CTTTCTGGAACTCTAGACATCTGAATATGTAATTATGTAAGTTTTAAACCTATGAAGTAAAGAAATTCATATAGATTCTTAAGAAAAACAAAAATTAATCAATGGCTCATACACATAGTACACATATATTTATACCGGAAACCCTTAACCGGGAGAAAACCTTTCAACGCTTCATTGTATTAATTTCACCATTCACCATACAATATATATACAATGTTTCTAGGTATTCCATAGGTACCAAAACCCTAATCCCTTAATCCGAGATTAATTTAGAAAATCGCTAAAAATAGAAAAATATACTAAAATAGCAAAAACGCCAGACACACACATCTGATGGCCTACACACACATGCAAAGAATATAACACATACCCAACATTCTCCCACTTGTTGTTTTCTTTGCATTCAAGGGTCCATGGGATTATATAGTCAACAATCCAGGAAAGAAATACCCATTGTTACTCTAGACCAGGAGAACTTTTCTGTACTCACAAACTTTGTCAATGAATCTGCAACATTCTTCAAAGTGTCAACCTTTTCCAGCAAGACCTTCTTTTCTTCAACCATGTCTCTCACAAAGTGATACTGAACATCAATATGATTTTTCTTTGAATGATAAGTTGGGTTCTTTTCTAGAAAGATTTCACTCTGGCTTTCACAATCTAATCTCACTGCTTGTTGTACCAACCCAATACCTCACTACTACATATTGAAAAATTTGTGACGACCACTTGCGACGAAAGTACTCTTTCGTCGCAACATGTAAGAGAAAAAGTTCAATTTTTCTAAATCCACCCCATATTCGTCGCTATCTCGACGCATGTAGTTTGAATAAATTATTATGGTCAATGTTTGTTGCAAGAGCGACGAATTTAGTTTGTTTGTCACAAGAGCGACGACTTACCTAACCTTAAAATTGACCGTTAAAAATGACCTAAAATAAATAGGTAAAAAAGAAATATATTTAACTCACGTTCATCGCAATTGCGATGATAGTGACCTAAAATTGGACTATAAATATTTGACAATTTAAAGATGTTGCAACAATCTTGCTATAACAATGATGGTTCTGAAAGGGTATTTTTGTGCGGAAAAATGTCACAGAATGTTGTTAGAGGCGGGGAAAAAGGTAAAGCAGGTGAAAAGGGTGATGGTAGATGTTATTTCCCTTGTAAAAAATGTTGCTTCAGACATTCCGTAAGAATTTTAATAGCAAAAACTACAAAACATTGTAGGAAATATGGTCACATTGATGACAGATCCAATGAATATCGTCCCATGGTAATTAGCTATATATTCGTTGTCTTTTTTTATTTTGTCAATTTTATATAAAATTGTATATATATGTATATATATTGTTTGAATGTTTGTTATAGTATACACTAATTTTTCATGATTTTTTGTAATTATAAAGTTAGAGTTTCCCTCTAACGTTTTGTAGAATATTGCACCAAGTATTAGTAGAAATGATGTTGTACAAGCTGAGGAACATCATCATGACCAAGCAAATGAGGATCTCATGGAAGAAGATGATGGGACAAATCAAGTTAATGATCCCATGGAAAAAGATGATGGGACAAATCAAATGATCCAAGATTTGTTTTCGCAGCCAGATGAAGATGGGGAAAATGCTGGTATTTATGATGACCTCTATTAGAAAAGGAAAATAAACAACTTTATGAAGGATCAAGAGCAAATCTTCTCTCAGCTACATCGCTGCTAGTGAACTTAAAGGTTATGAATAATTTGTTAAACACTTGTATGACACAGATACTAAGATATGTAATATGTTTCATCTCATATTAGACATAAATGTTGATTTTTTTATATTTGTTTTTAGTGTTAATTAATGTGTAAAATAAGAATGCAATTTTTACGATTAATATTATTACATTTACTAGTTGCTTGTTATGTTGTAGATTGTTAGGTGATTTTTTTTACCATCGTCAAATATTTTACCTCGCACATATCAAGGTTTGTGTTGGAGCCAACTTTCTATAAATAGGTGAAATGTTATACTTAAGCCCAAAAGTTGGATTTCGGGACTTCGTTTATGTCATGATTCTACCCACTAAAGCGGGGGTTATCACTTTTTATTACCTCGTACTCTTGCTCTTGGGATTTACACATTGAACGTTTTTCAAACCTCCGACATGTGAAGTCGCGAAGTTGTTTTAAAGTTACCCAGGTTAATATCAAGAATAAATCACTTTAAACCATAGTTAGTCTTTATCATTATTTCGTGACTCAGTGATTACTTGCCAAAAAATAAGCACCTTTGTAACTCTGATCCACGAAGTCGCGATATTCTTTGACTAAGCATCGATTAATTAAAGGCTTAAGTCAAATCACAGACAATCAACTAAATCGCACCATCGTGATTTTGGGTTTTAGGGTTCAAAGGCTAGGAGCGAAATCATCTGATACGGTGAACGCCAAAAAGGGGATTAGCGACTAAATCACACTTAATTAAAAGAACTAAAATAGATTAATTAACACCTTAAACAACCTTTAACACACACAGTTTACGAATGAAGTTTGAATTTTTGTATGTTTTTCCAGGTCACGAATCATCAAGCATTTATGGCATTTATTTGGTTTCCAGTGAGGTGATGGATAATAAGATCTCATTTTACTTCTAAATATTTCTATTAAATTCTTTGACCATTCTGTCAGCAAGGAATCTCATGGGCTTAAATGATCAAGACAAATGGGTTTCTTTCATTATTTCAGTTTTCATCTCTATTGTGCGCAGAGCCACTTCACCAAGATAACTTATGTCTGTGTTTTCAATATTTTCGACAGGGATCTAGTTGCAAGGTTATCTATCATGGCTCCACGAAAAGTGCCCAAGGCAGCTACTCAGAGTTCAGGTCAAGGTTCAAATGTTGTTTCTGATACCTTGCCCTGAAGTATTAATTATGTCAAAACATGGACATATGTTTCCAACGTTCTGCAATCCGAGTCAATAAACTGTTAAGATGATTCGAGCGGTAACGAGAAAGATGACTTGTCCACCAAATACAAAATCGCCGCTCAAGTAGAGATGAAAAAAATAGCGGCAAGGCCACGGCTTCTTCCCTATTATGATATGATCAGATGGGCATTGGACCATGTGGACATCCTGACTAGGAAGATTATCAGCGAACAGAGGGTGACAATTGGGACTTTCAGACCAGAGCATTTACAGGAAATGTATAAATTGTCACCCACACTGAACCTTACTCACAATACCAAATTCCTAGAGGGTTTCAAGAAGAAGGAATGCGAGCAGTATGGAAAAAAATTATCCAATCTGATCAAAGATTGGGTTTTGCACCCCGCGAAATTTAGGGCTGACACTAATGGGATTTGTTCAATCTCTTTCTTAGAGCCGCAATTCAAGTATATAATGATGATGACCTGTAGGCTCTACAAGAAGGAGGACACTACTCACTTTTTCCTCCCATGGGTACCGCTTATTCATACAGTTGCTGAGGTTTCTCTTTCAACTCAGCCAAGCTGTTGTCTGACAATCTGTCCAGTCGAATTACCGAATACCAAGCGTATAAGGCACCTAGGAAAGAGGCTTCGTTCTTTATGTCTGCTTACATCATGGATGTTATTTGATTCATGGAACCTTTCCCACTAATGAGATGGAGCTGGGCTCCATCTAATACAAAGCCTATTCATGTCTACCACTCAAAACTTTGGGAGGATAAATCCAAAGAATTCATCTACGAGATCTTCAATTGGGTAATGGTACTAGTGCATGTCTCCATCTTCGACCATCTGCTTCCCAAGATTTCGGATAACATCGCGGCCAACCTGAGTAGCGTGGAATATTGGCATATAGAAGCAGAATTTTCATACATAAGGGTATTTGGCACCTCTGTTCCCCCATATGCTCTAACGCTATTCTTTCCAGACAAGCTAGTGTGTCGCGAGATCGCTAGACAAACTGTGCTCGGCGGGATAAGAAAAGAGATCAAAGGAGTATAGAAAAAGGTATGGATGCCTTTTCCCATTCACATTGGTGCATATTCTTTGTTAGATTTTGGCCATGCCAGAGCTCAGGTCCTTGATAAATAAAACTTTATTAGACCTTGATAAGGAAGGCAATGTTGGGACGCTGGGAAAAAACAATATAGCTAAACACCTGCTAGATATCAAGGAAAATGTGGAAAAGGAGCAAGCTGAAATATCCCAGATAAGTCAAGTTGATATGGTCCAAGTGGACAAATGGCTAGTAAATCCAAGTTTACAATTATGGTCTATCGTCACAGAAGACCGATAAGTGGAAAAAATATTTCCACAGTTGGCAAAGAATTGTTAGACCTTTGAGGCAAACAACCAAGCAGAGCCTTCCATATTGATAGCCCAGTTGATTGAAAAGTGTGCCAATTGCATTGAGCAGGTGAAAGGGCAGGCTTCTGGTGTTAAATGATGATAGATGTCACTCTGTTCTATTTCTGGAGCCAAAGGAGTAGATAAAGGAAGCCATTTTGTCCTTATGAAGGAATACAAAATACGAGGAAATGAAACACTCCAATTTTTCATTTGTAACTGACAAGTTTCTAGAGCGATTATAATTTGAAATGTTTAGAAGTTTTGTTTAAATATACATTTTGAGAATCGCCACCATGGGGGATTTTTCTTTTTGGGGCAAACTGTAATAGATGATCTCCTGTGCAAAACTTAATAAACAATCAATTCAAAGACTCTGAATTTTGTGAATACTGAGTTATGTGTTATTCTCTGTTATCTCATGTCCATTTTCATTTCTCATATATACCTTTGATGAATTCTTAGCTGCAATTTAGTGCAACTTCTATTGTGGTGATCAACTGTCTAGTCTTATAAACATTTGTAGTTTTTCCTCTGTATTGGCTATCAGTAGGTACAATACCTGTGAATTACTTATATCTCTATATTTTATGCTTCGTCAAAGTGTTTTCTTGTCTATTTTCTTCTTCTGTTACAGGGTGAGATTCTCCCTCGGTTGGAGCCTTGCATTGTTGAAAGCTTAATGTTTTCTTACATTTTCATGCATGATTTTTAAAATTTAGCCCAGTTATGGGAAAAGGCCTTTGTTTTTGTTATACTATTAATTCGGATCTGAGAAATATTTCTTATATAGTCTAAAATCAAAATAGCATTTTAAAACATCAACCCCCTTTAAATCTTTGTTTCCCCATGACTGTACCCGTTGTAACACAACCCAACATTGAACCCAGCCTATCAGATCAAACCAGCATCGCTTTGAATCTTTTAAATACTACACTTAAGAATTCCATCATCCATATAGAGCTGAAACATTCATGGGCAACCATTGAACGAGATATCAACATCCAAGAACATTTGGAGACTAGACAAAGACAACTCAGAAATCAGCCATAGCTTCCTTCCCTGAAGTTTGTTCTTTCCTTTTTAATCACTCACTCACTTTGGGATGCCTAGAATCTATACTTTATAGCCTTAAGTACTGACTCTGGAACAACATCTTTCTGGTGTCGTTGCCGGGGATAGAGAATCGTAGTCACTTTCCCCTAAGAGAATGACATTTCCAAGTTTCATTTTTTGATAGTGAACAAAGAGTGAACAACTTGTTAAGGCTAAACCTTTATCATTCACTTGTCGACTCCACTTTTAAGAAAGATAACATCCATTCGAAGGAACACCATACAAAACCCAAATGCTAAACAGACTGTGCCAGTTTCAGACCCTGAAAAAATACTAAAACCAAGGGGGCTCTTCAAAAAAAACATTGTTGTTTACCAACCCAAGTCTACTCAGTCCAAAGTGAATATCCCTCTTGAACTTTCATCCTCATGAGAAATTTCTCTCTGAAAAACTTTGGACAGTACTGTCGAAGCCGAGACCCTAAACCCTGAGCTGATCCTACCTGAGATCAAGGAAAAAACCTCTTCGACTACTTCTTACATTAGTAGGGGTGAGACATCTGCTGTAAATATCATCCCTATTAATATCCCATTGACTCTCGATACAAACCTCTCTATCACTCGAGGATTTGAATAAGGTACCACACACTCGGATTCGATGCCGGTGGGTTCTCCCATTTACGTATCTTGCAAATCATAGGAACCGAGTCCCCGTGTACCCTCTCTCCCTTTCCTAACTTTCACCTCCCCTGATAAACATTTCCCTGAATTTCTCCCCCTCCACCTCGGGGAAGCTAGAGAATCACTATACATCTTCGCCAACCCTCTTTATAACGCACCAATTTCCTCCCCTAGGTTATCCATGGCTGCCGCCGGAGGAGGAGCAGGAGGTCAAGGCCAACAATCGCTCCCCAAGGTTTTCGCCAAGGTAGCCGCTAGATATGCCCCCTTGGTCCTTCCAGTACCCCTCCATGATTTACTAGAAAACTATATGAAAAACTTGCCCAAGTTCACAGGAGAAGGAGATCTAACCGCTACCAAGCACATCAACTTCTTCGATCAATTCACTAATATTCTAGGTCTCGAACATGAGGATGTGTATTCTCGTTTGTTTGTCCAAAATTTCAAAGGACAAGTAAGAACTTGGTTTCGGAGCCTACCCCCAGGTTCAATATTATCCTACGATGCCCTAGAAGACCTATTTCTCAGACAATGGGGCGATTTATACTATTTGACCGATTTCGGGTCTTTAAAGAAAAAGGGATCAGAAACTGTTATGGAATTTATTCAGAGATTTAACAAGTTGTACAATAAGATCCCTGTTGAAGTTAAAATGTCCCAACCCGTAGCCAAAGTAACTTTTGCAAGAGCTTTCGAACCCGATTTCTCTCTACTGTTAAGAGAAAGGAGAGGGGCTAACTTAACCCGAATGCAAGATGACGTTGTGGAAATTGAGTCAACATGATGGCTTCGAGTAAATTAAAAACGAAAATTGAAATGGGAAACAGGGAAACCAAACATTTTAGAGAACAAGCAGGTCCCTCTGGATCTGGAAGGTCCTCATATGACAACATGGATGACATGGCTAGGATAATAAAAAATCTATCAAACCTAATCTCAAGAATGGAGTTAGACCAATCCAAAGTTGATCAATTTGTTACGAGAGAATTTAGGAGAAACCCCAATCCTTAGATTCAACAAAGACAGATTAAAAATGAAGATCAAAAAATTCAAACACCTCTAAAAAATGAAAATTTTATTGGAGGAAATTATATGCAAGAGTTCGAGGATTTGGAAGAAGTCGTAAACAATTTAGGCGATGACTGTATACAACCTCATTTAACGAAAGAATATTATGAGAAGTCTATAAACACTGAACAATCATCGGGTGAATATAATAACCTAAACAACACTTATGATCCCTCTTATCAAGGAATTGTCGATTCCATAATGGCTGAGCTTCAGCATAAGTACAATCTGAGGCCTAAAAACAAACCTGTGTCGACTGCTCAACCCAAGAAAATTTTTCTTAGAGGCGAAACATACGAGCCCTCCCTGAAAGAGACTGAGACGCACCAAAATGATAAAGTAAACAGGGCAAACTCACAGAACACCAAAATAAAAGAGACTGAGATCCAAGCAAGAAGAACCAAGACAGCCAAAACACAGACACCGGGAACCACAAGCACTGAAAATAAAATAGTGCAAACAAATAAGTTGGAAAAGAAGGAGTTCGATGTTTCGGCCAAAGAAACAGATAGAGTTGTGGGAGCTTTTAGCCTAGAAAATGAGATAAGTAAGATCAAAATAACAATACCTTTAGTCGAGTTGGATAAGAACCCTGTGTATCAAAAACAATAACCAAAATGATAAACTTTTCAGATTTAGAAAATCAATCTAACATAATAAATTTGGAAGACGATAATCCTAACATCAATTTTGGTCTGCATTTCGAAGGGGCCAGGGACACCATTTCCCCCTTCTACATCACCCTGAACGTGCACGATTGGCTGCTGCATAATTTCATGATGGACTCTGGAGCCTCTTGTAATGTGATGCCAAAATATATTATGGATAGATTGGGCCTCGAAATCACCAGGCCGTATGGAGATATTTACTAGTTTGATTCAAGGAGAGTTAAGTGCATGGGCATGATCAAAGATTTAGTAGTCACTCTCACCCAGGTTCCAATGAAAAGAATCCTAATGGATGTAGTTATTGATGATATACCCCCTAAGTATGTTTTGATATTATCTAGATCTTGGGGAGCCAAGCTCGGGGGATCTCTTCAGCTGGATATGACATATGCCACTGTCCCTATTTTTGGCGATCAGTTCACTCGGTTGTACAAGGAAACGCGGTTGGCATATACAGTAAGAGACCACATAATCCTAAAAATTACCCTATTTATGTCATCGATCAAGATCTGGAAAATTGTATATTATCTTTTGATGATAGTGTAAGTGATTGTGCGGAAGAAAATTATCTAGATGAAAATAAATCGGAAGTGACAGATAAAAACGCATATAGCACTGGAACTTGGAAAATGTTTTTTGATGGTGCTTCGTCGTGTGAAGGAGTAGGTGTCGGAGTGATTTTCGTAGTGCCTAAAAATGAATTTGTTATCCCCTTCTCTTATAGGCTTCAGTGGGACATAGACTACACAAATAATGTATGCAAGTATGAAGCCCTAGTCTTGGGACTAGAAGCTGCCAAGAAGCTAAACATAAAGAACCTGGAAGTCTATGGAGATGCAGAGTTGATTGTGAAACAGGTAAATTGGCAATACCAGGGAAAACACCTGAGACTAAGGTCTTACAAAAATTGTGCTTGGGACCTAATGGAAAATTTCTTTTCATTAGTAAATGTTCATTTCATCCCACGCACAAAATATCTGCAAGTCAATTTGTTAGCCAAAGTGGCCTCTACCTTTGCACTTACTACCGCATTCAAAATAAAGTACCACATAGAGGTAAGGCACAGAACCTCTATACCAAACAACATACAACACTGGCAGGTATTCAAAGATGATGAGAAGATCAAAAAGTTCCTGGAAATGGTAGATGATTTCGCCAAAACCCACATTGACCAGGAAAACCAAAATGACCATGCCTGGATTATGCAAGAGGGGGAGGAGCCTCATGTGTTCCAAGAAAAAATCGCAAACCATCGCATGCTAGTGTTAAAGAATAATCAAATCCCTAAGGGTCTGATACCTCTGGAAAGGATGTTTGATCAAAACGACATGCCTCTGAAGTTTACCTTGCAACCCCAACCAGAGGAGGTTGAAGACTGTGATGTAGGTACCAATAAAGAACCTAGGATAATGAAACTGTCAAAGTACCTTCCTCCCGAGATAAAAATAAAATATACAGACTTACTTGGATGGTATAAGGATGTTTTTGCGTGGTCTTATGATGAGCTCAGAACCTATGACACCTCTGTGATCGAGCACAAGATACCTTTGAAACCTAGTGTTAAACCCTTCAGACAAAAACTCAGACAAATCAACCCCATTTTACTGCCTATGGTCGAAAAAGAACTGAAAAAGTTGTTAGATGCAAAAATAATTGTACCTCTCAGGTACTCCGAATCGGTGGTGAACTTGGTTCCGGTCAGAAAAAAGAGCAGGGAAATCAGACTGTGCGTGGATTTCAGAAACCTAAATAAATCCTCTCTCAAGGACAATTATCCTCACCCAAGATGGATCATTTATTGGAGAAGGTAGTTGGTGCTAATAGAATGTCGATGATCGATGGGTTTTCCGGTTACAATCAGATTGCAGTCAACGAAGAGGAAAAAGAAAAAATTGCTTTCACTACACCTTGGGGTACATTCATGTATGACAAAATGCCTTTTGGTTTGATGAATGCAGGTGCCACCTTTCAACGAGCTATGGACATCGCCTTCATTAGGGAAAGATACAGATTCATGGTTATTTACCTTGACGACCTGACTGTGTTCTCAAAATCCGGTGAAGATCACCTGATACACCTCCAGCAAATGTTCGAGAAGTGCTGAAAATTTGGTTTGTCCTTAAACCCCAAAAAATCTCATTTCGCGATGCAGGAAGGTAAGCTCTTGGGCCATATTATGTCTTGAGATGGAATTAAAATTGACCCCAAAAGGGTTGAAGCTATAGATACCATAAATATTCCTGGGAACATTAAGGAAATTCAATCATTTCTAGGAAAAAAAAAATTTTTGAGAAGGTTTATTCTGAATTTTGTTGAAATCGTGAAATTAATCACAAATATGTTGAAGAAGAACAACGAAGTGAAATGGACGGTGGAAGCCAAAGATTCGTTTGCACGGATCAAGAAATTTATCAGCGAAGCACCCATACTGGCAAGCCCTGATTATCTAAAAGATTTCCTGATTTTCTCATTCACCTCCAAACACACAGTGGCAGAAGTACTCCTCTAGAAGAATGAAGAGGGTTTCGAACAACCAATAGCTTTTTTTAGTAAAAGTCTTAGAGACATTGAATTAAGATACGATATAATGGAAAAGAAAGCGTATGCTATGGTAAAGGCGTTGAAGGCTTTTAGAACCTATGTGCTACACTCCAGGGTAATTGCATACATGCCCACCAGTTCTGTAAAAGATATATTGGTTTAGCCTGACTGCGATGGGAAGAGGGGTCGGTGGCTTGCTAAAATTCAAGAATTCGATCTGGAGGTGAAACCGACGAAACTGGTAAAAGGACAGGGTTTGGCTAAGCTCTTAGCTGAATTAAACTTCAGAGAACTCATAATGAATAACTTGCAGGGACATGAAGGATGTGGGGACGTAAGGGAGCTCGATGACCAAATAGCTACAACTAGAATCAAAGAGAAGTTTGCCTTATCAGACTGGTATAAAGACATAGTGTGCTACCTATTGACCCTGAAATGCCCTAGCGATCTATCTCCAGTTAAAGCCAGGACACTGAAGCTACATGCAGTGAAGTACTATATATCCGAAAGCTAATTGTACTAGAAGGACCCATTAGTCTTCATACTAGTTTGTTTAGTAGAATCAGAAACAGAGGGGGTCATAAACGAATTTCACGAAGGAGTATGCAGAGGGCATCACGCCTGGAGGGAAACAACTTATAAAATCTTTAGGGTAGGATATTATTGGCCTAAACTATTCTCAGAAGTCAACGCCAAAGTCAGAGCCTGTAACCCTTGCCAGTTGTTCACGGGCAAATAGAATCTTCCAGCGCTACCTCTGGTTCCTGTCAAAACCGAAGCCCCGTTTCAACAATGGGGGTTAGATTTTATAGGTGAAATCAACCCGCATTCTAGCGCTCAACACAAATGGATCCTCACTGCTACAGATTACTTCACCAAATGGGTGGAGGCTATTCCAAATAGAAAGGCGATCAATTCAATGGTAATATATTTCCTGGAAGAGAACATACTATCCAAATTCAATTGTCCCTGAAAGATAATCACGGACAATGCCCAAGCATTCAAGTCTATGGAAATGGTTAGTTTCTGCCAAAAATACAACATCATATTGGGCCACTCCACCGCATATTACCCTCAAGGAAATGGGTTAGCCGAATCATCAAATAAAAGTTTAATTACCATAATTAAGAAAGTGCTGAGTGAAAACAAAAAATCTTGGCATGTACATCTCAAGTACGCTTTGTGGGAAAATTGGATAGGTACAAAGAAATCTATTGGTACTTCACCTTTCCAAATGGTATACGGGACTCATGTGGTATTCCCTATAAATCTAGCACTTCCTATAATGAAGCTTTGGCAAGGTGAGAAAGAAGAACCAAACCATGTCACAAGGAGAATAAATTAGTTGATTGAAGTTCAACAGCACAAGGTTGAAGTGGACGAAAGTCTATAGAAATACTAGGACAACATGAAAGTGTTGTTCAATCATAAGGCCAAAAACAAAGAGTTCCTCCCTAGCGATTTGGTTTTGAAATGGGACGCTAGGAGGGAAGACTTGGAAAAACATGGTAAATTTGATCATATATGGTATGGACTGTTCAAAGTCTCAGCTTCTGAAGGGAAGAATTCATTTATGTTAGAGAATTTGGACGGTAAAATCCTCAACGTCCCTGTCAACGAGCGTTATTTAAAGCACTATATGCAATAAATGAGTTCCAAATCTCCATTGTATATACCGGTTTGTATTTTTTGTTTTTATAGCTTTCGGTAAGTTCACTTTCATCGCAAATAAAACAGGTTAGTGTTTTTCTAGAAGTAGAGATATGAAAATTTTCAACACATCGAATCCCATAAATCTCGAAGACTTGATACTCTTCATGTTGTTTCTTGCAGGATTCTGGCTTGCAGCCCAAAAAGAAAAAGGAGAAAACAGACGATCATGTATCAGGAAATTGACTCACCCG